>JAWQFJ010028063.1:150000-250000 GCA_034096865.1 Theodoxus fluviatilis | reverse complement strand
ATGTGTCTCATGATGAAAGTATAACATGTGCCCCACATAATTATTAAGTTTGAAACAGTTACCTTCCATAGTTCAGGGTCAAGGTCACTTCAAAATATGTATACAATCCCACTTTGAAGAGCTCCTGTGACCTTGACCTTGAAGCAAGGTCAACCAAACTGGTATCAAAAGATAGGGCTTGCTTTGACCTATATACCACTTGTAGCTAAGGTCGCCATTCTCAATAACGTGGGAGAAAATTGGGAAAATGTGAAAAATGACTGTTTTTGAGACCACATTTATGGCTCCTGTGACCTTGACCTTGAAGCAAGGTCAAGTCACTATGTATGTTTTTTGAGGCCTTGTCATCATACACCATCATGCCACATTTGGTGTTGATAGACTTAATAGTCTCCGAGAAAAATCCAACGTTTAAGTTTTTTACGGACGCCCGGACGGACGGACGCCCGGACGGACGCCCGGACGGACGCCCGGACGGACGGACGGACGGACGACACGGCTCAGTACATAGACTCACTTTTGCTTCGCATGTGAGTCAAAAACTGGCAAAGCATGCTGGTTGGAGGGAGTAGAAGTCTCTTGACTCCTTTCTTTCACAACAAATATGTCTCAATAACAATTCACATACAGAAGCTGCCACAAGATACCCCCCTCCTCAGCTGGAAGCCATGTCAGTGGGGGTTTCGGGTCCTACTATGGCTAAGTTAGCTTGATGGGGAAAACAAAAATTGTCTGCTGTGAATCTTTAGTTAGGGTTAACACTTCTAGTAGAGAGATCATAGAAACTTGACAGGTAAAACAGACTACAGTATTTTCTACTTCCTTACAGAGGATATACATAAAACCCAGTAATGATTATTATAGAGCTTCCGCTGCAGTCCTGCATTTGACACACTCTACAGTGCAACTAGTATCTGATTTCTCATGATTGCTGAATACAACACTCTGTTCCAAGCTTGTGATTAGGTTTCCCGTAGCTAAAAATAGATGAGGCTGCGCTGGGCTGTAAGCCTGGCCAAGCTGGCAGGGCGGCAGTGGGAGGGTTGTCAGGTTTTCAGGTCAGCCAGTGAAGAGCTGTTAGGGGGTGCCTCTCAACTATTTGCAATTTCTTTTTTATCTCAGAAACTACAATATTTTTGTTTGTCTAATATGTAGATGAAAACATGGGGTTTGCACTGATACTAAACATCATTATGCTCGAGGATTTAGTCAGTGAGCACGTTCAGCTTGTGTTAGGACGAATGTTCAAGATTCTCTCTGACTATTTGAGAGGCAGCTCGTTAGTGGTTGATGACTTTCCACTGGGATCCACAGAATACATGAGAACACAAATTCACAAAGAAAACGAATGTGAAATTTGCAAATCATATTCACACTCAGCACCAAATTAAATGCTCTCTGACATTTTGTGTCAGTGGAATGGTATATCAGATAAAGTTAGACTGCACTCATAATTTTTTTTTCTTCAAACGTGGCAAACCAGAGTTTGCCAAGATGATAGTTGTGCACAGATTCATGTACTTTCTTAAAGACATCATTCGTCATCCATAAAGTTATGTCCGTGGGACAGCAAACCTAGCCACAAGTGTTCAAAAAGTTATTACACGAGAGAGGTACATATTCCTAGATATGATGGCTGTGCAAACTGAGTACAGTTTTATATGTTTTGTTGTGGTATCCCTCATTATCCAAATTGTAGTCCATGAGGAGATACATGAATATTTTAGAAATCAGATCAGAGGAAGATTTTACTCCAAGAAGTCTTTGATAGAACTTGTTGCACAGAAACTTCAAATGTTTGCTCTCTATGTCATTCCCAATGTTTGTGTTGTAGAATTTCAAAATATCACATTTGTAAGAAATACAGTTTTTCACATTCTTCCTATCATACTTTTTTGCTGATCTTTCCCCACAAACTCTGCACAAAGAGTTGAAGTGTCTATCATGCTCACTCTGAGCATGAGAAGAGAGAGACGCCATTTTTGTATGTTCTTCTATCCACCCAATGTCTCTCTTTCCAATTCATCAATCTTGGTGATGTTTAGATTGTAGAAATCAGAAAAAAATACTCTCACATGTGTTGTAGTTGTGTTCACCAGGAAAACTAGTAATCCAGAGGTATGATGATGTTAAAACAGGAATTCCCTGTCTGCCTGAGGTAAAAATGTAGAGACAAAGAAGGCCGACCTGACCCCTGTCCTGCTGGCCCCGCACCGCCACAGGGCCCCTGATTGTTTATGTCAGAGCTGGCCCTGGGTGGAGGGGAGAGGCTCAGGCAGGAACTAACTGCTACAGTTTGGGGCAAACTGTAAGGCCATGACAAGAATAAAACACTGATGTTGCGACTTTTTCAGCTCATTAGGGAAATGGAGAATCAAACAGGTTAATCATGCAGGGGGAAATAGGAGTCATCAGCCCACTCCACGACATGAACAGCCCTCAGTCATTGGAGGAGAGGTCATCTGCTGGACTGATGAATGTCATTCAGCCTCCACTGAAATGCAACATGCTGAAGCCACAAGACAAAGTGACAGTCAGTAGCACCATTAACACAAAGGTCATGTTGCCAACATTTCTAGATGTAGCCTGAGGCGAGCTGCATGGCTTACCCCAAGGTCAGCTGCATGGCTTACCCCAAGGTCAGCTGCATGGCTTACCCCAAGGTCATCCAGCATGCCCTTCAGGTCCAGAGACTTGGTGGCGGCATCCCAGTAGCGGTACTCCCGCACTTCCGAGAATCCCACATTAGAGAAAATTGATTTGTGATTTCCTGAGGGATTAAGCAAAACAGTATTAAAAAAACTCAATCTACTGAGAATTCTGAGTGTGTACATGAACACCAATAACAAATCAAAGTACGTGCTATGGAAATGGTAGAAGGTATTTTCCAGCACTGTCAGGGGACATGATGTCATGCTATTGCTATCAGTTCAGTAAAAAATTGATTAAACAAGAAACAACCTAACGCATCTGCTGAAACAACAATATAATCCAGTAAATGTCAACATTACTCATCATTCACTGCTTCCAACACAAAATCAATGTACAAACTAATGGGGGTGGTGGTGGGGGGTGGGGGGTGGGGGTGGGGGGTGGGGGAGAAGAAAGAAAAAAGAAGAAAGAAAAAGCAAATATTTTCCCCTAACATGTAATGGTATCTTCTCATGACAAAGATTCCGGGAGTAAGGAGCAAAAGGAAAAGCTAAAACAGTGAGACACATGAGAATGTAACAGAAAGATGATGAGAGTCATGCTGCAAGGCAGATCTCACCCCAGGTAGGCTTGGAGACATATACCACATCATACTTGAAGACTCGCTTGAGGAACTCGGCAGCCAGGCGAATGGCTCCTGTACCCCCCAGACATTGGACACCTCCCACCTGCAAGCATCAAGGTAAAGGTAAAGGTGTGATATTCATATAGAGACTTATCACCCTTGTCTTGGTCTCAAACTGCTTTACACTTTACCCCCTGATCACTGGGCTGCACAATCAGTAATTCACTGGCACCTGACAATAAACACAGTGTCAGACATATACGATGCTCAGTCAGGTAACAGTGCCAACTCAAGTCCCTGGGGAAAATTCCAACCCAACGCTGGCTCAGAGCACACTAACCACTCGGGCCACAACACTCACTGGAAGTCCCACACAGTCACTGCTGTCATCAGTACTTGAAAAAGCACACAGAGTCATGAAAATGAGCGCCTGCATTTCATTATTACTTATTCATCAGTTGTTGAATTTCCCATAACACTCTTCTGTCAGCAATCTCTGTCTTTTCCTTTCAAGGCCTCTTAATGAAGATGAGTGCTAGTGAGAGCTCACTGTGTTCACCTCCTGCATAGGCTCTTGCATCTGCTAGTCTAGTTGTATTCATAGAAGTAGTGGTATATACTATTAGTAGCAAAAGCAGAAGTCAAAATAGCTATAGGCATCCTCTACTCCTCCAAAACCCGCTTTTCAGGTAGTGAACGCATCAAGTCCCGGCACAAGCACAGTCTTCTGAACAGGCCTTTGTTTAAAGTATTGGTGAGCTCGTTGTAGGCAGACAAACATCATCCATTCGTCCATCCATTTGTCATTTCTGAAGTTATTTACCAAAGGTTATTCCCAATCTTTCAATATAGAAGAGTTAACTTTCCTATCATGGTAGTTCCAACAGATCTAATGCACTCTTAACCCTTTTTCTCCCCACATAGGGGAGTAAATCTTCAGAAGTTCAAAAAGCTTCAAGCAGACATAAGAAATAATAATGAAGGCAGGAATGAAGGGCAGCAATGGCTACTCAGGGGTTAAAAGGGTTACAGTTAAAAGGTTGAAATGATGTTACTATCAGTTCAGAACAAAAGATGTGCTCACCCTGTTCTGTGTGATGACAGGGTTGTCATCTCCCAGCAGCAGACGGACAGCTCCTGAGGTAAAGTCAGCCAGGCCAGCAACAGGGAGGTACTCATGGTTCAGACTCATATCATGGGCCATCTGAGCCTCTGCAGTCCGCACCACCGGCAACACCCAAGGTTTGCCCTCATCTGAGCGGTAAGCTGTGTTCAAAGAGAGAAGAATAAGCCCTTTAGTAAATGGCTTTAGGTTCCTGAGTAGTCACCATAAAAAGTCTTCACAAAGGTTCACTCTGTCAGGATTTGTGTGCAGGCAGGTAAGGGTGTTCAAGGGTTCATCTTTTGCCCAAGTGCAGTTGATACCCTCTGGTGTGTTTGTATGCTAAGTGTGCACACATACATAATTCTGTGCATGATGCTGCAGTGTGTGTGTGTGTGTGTGTGTGTGTGTGTGTGTGTGTGTGTGTGTGTGTGTGCACCCACATGCATGTCTGCATATGTTTGTGCGCAAGAAAAAATTCTGCAGCCAGGCGACAAATTTCATTAATATTAATTGGGACAGGTGAATTACACTTTTATAATAATTATAATTCGGGCAAAGTGCGCAGATGTCAGAAAAGTCATTTTCTTAATTTAGACAGGTGCCTATGCATGAATATGGAACAGGTGAATTACACTTTAATAATATAATTCTGGGAAAGTGTGCAGATGTCAGAAAAGTCATTCTCTATTTTAAACATTCCTATCATAAGCATAACTCCATTGCTGGGTTCAAGTTGTAGAAGTAGGACAACGACGTACGGACTCAGGATCTGCACTTTATAGTGGGCAGAGTGGCGCATGGCTGTGGAATTCTTTCCCAATAAGTTCTGAACCATCAGCCTCAACCAATCATGTGGGGGCTGTTACATGAGGTAACCATAATCAAGAGTCATTGGATGCCAAAGCATTAAAGTCAGATCTTAAAGCAACTAAGTGCAAACTCACCAAGCAGCAATTTACAAGAATGAATGTCTCAAATAAATGATTTATATGCTCATTCATAGCTTATAACGTTGTCAATGTAGAAAAAGTTTGCAACAACCCAAAAAATCACACAAGAGATGACACAGTCTGACGCTGAGGTCAACAATGCTGAAGATCAAAAGGAAGTAATCTGGGAGTGTATAAATAGCGATTAGCAGAGGGCCAAGATTATACATGTAGAGGACACTGCTGTCTTAGTGGGTGTCCTTCAAAGCCGTACAACACAGTTCTTGGATCCGGTTCTGAGATATCTTTGCTATCACAAATCGACGTAAACAAGGAATATGTCTCTTACTGCTCCTTGTTAACACTGAAACTTGGAAACAGACTTGCTGCTGGCAACATTTTATTTCAAAACATCTTCTCTCCCGACTTAACGTTAACGCTATGATTTCGTTTAACATACAAGATCGTGGCAAGTTCGTCATGACAGTTGCAATCGATCTCATCTTAAGTAGAGAGAGAAAAAAACGCTTCTGAAAGTGCAAAGAGCTGCGTATTAACTTTTCTTTTCAACACCAGCACTCTCAACCGCGTCTGCGAAAGTACGCGTCAAAACAATACCGAAATCTTCATTCCCTCTAATGGCTCTATGTTCACTGATTATGTTGTCCTTCACAATCTGCGGACTTTAATTACATAATGATACACTACAGCCTTGGTGGCGAAGATGTTTGCGTAGAGGAGAGGACATGACGCCTCATCCCAGCTGCAGATTACACCCGTCGCACACACTGCAAAATATTCAGCAGGACGCAGGACCGGTAGGCACTAGTTGACACTACCCTAGACCTAGAACTTGTAGAAGGGTCCCTACGGCCTACGTCTGCATGATGACAAAACTATTTATTTCGGCCTTTCCGTGACAGACATGCACAGATTCGAACATTCATCGTACTTACTACCTACTCCGAGGTTCACCTTTTTCGGATTCGGATCGTCGTTGTACTTCTTTGTAAGGGCAAACACCTCGATAGGTGGTGCCATATCGACATCGCTGAAGATGGACGCCATGTTGCCGACTGCTCTCAATGTCGAGGTCGTCAAGGTGCTTGCGGCGAAGCTCTGTGAGGGGGCATCTCAAAACAATCTAAGCCTTCTCAGTTTCAGCTGGACAGTGCAGAATAATACTCGATCTGGACGCCAAGTATACATTTTCAGTGATACACGGGATGCTATTCACACGGTAGAATACAAGAATCGTTAATTTGGCGTTTCCAACTGCCTGTTTCAATGCTAGAGGAAAAACCGGAAGAAGCTGAAGTAGTAGGATTTTGGAACGATCCTGCACGGTAAAGGTCATGAGAGGTGTGCTCTTACATAGGGGTAGGCTGATAAAAGGAATGTCTGTACTGTTGAAGAAAAAAGAGAGTTGTAATTGTCCATGTCATTTGCATCTATCCAAGAAGTGCATATTATCAGTACAAAAAGTTCAATTTGTCAGTTGCCGGTAAAAATCCCCCCCCCTTAAAAAAGAGAGCAGAAAACGCGCGAGCGAGCGAGTGAGAGAGAGAGAGACGTACAGTCAGACAGACAGACAGACACACTGACAGACACACTGACAGACAGACAGACAGACAGACAGACAGACGGACACACAGACACACTGACGGACGGACAGGCAGGCATGCAGCACCAGACCAGACAAGACCAGATCATACGGGCGAGCGCGTGGGCGGGCGGACGGACGGACGGACAGATGGGCGTGTGGGCGGGCAGATCGAGAGAGAGAGACAGAGACAGAATTGAGCCTACAGAAGAAATTTTTGGACACACAGATAAGAGTAGAAAGAGACGTGATTTATGTTAACGTGTATGGTAAAGTACGCAGACAGGGAAAACAGATGGCTTGATAGAGAAACAGCAGTTAAAACATTTGTTCTCCAGATCGATTTAACCCAGCCGCGTCACACAACTGAATGCATTTATGCCAACATTTGTCACGGTAAGTGTTGGTTCTGTTCATGAAATCGCATGAACCAGCACAAACGCAGTTAACATTGCAAGCAGTCTCGTATCGATCGATTCGAAGCAGGTAACGTTAAACATGAAAAGCGCTTTCTGCTTACAGGAATGCGTTTACCCCTCGTTATTGCAACACGTACGCATAAAGACGTTAATGTTTCCAATTGGAAAAAAAATCATAAAGCTGGAGGTCACAACTCATCTTTCCTCTACAAACTTCTAATCTTCCGATGTTCACAATTAAGATCTTAATAATTCGGGGTGAGGATCAAGGCCGGGTGACTCGAGTTGGGGATGGACTGATGGAACGGGATTATAGAGGGAAAAAGGCATTGGGTGGGGGAAATCGGGTTGGGATCGAAATGGAGAGTGGTTGGGATTGTGGATTAATAGATGGGGCAATAATGGGAGGACAAGGGAGATAATAAAATGATGAAAGAAAAGTTTGCAAGTTTTCAAATTGTCCCTTGGAAACCTGGCCAGCGACCCCTTGACCGTCAATTCACCCGAATGTTGGGTGCGGATACTATTGGCAGAGTGCTGTGATGATAACGCGCCTTATAGTTACGTCCGGTCCATTTGCATAGTGTTCCAGAAAGGTGCCAAGGGCAGGAGTGTGACCCCAGGCGTCCATTTGGCTAGGTGACAACTCATAAATCCACTGATTGAGATGGAACCGAACATCCACTCATATAGTGCTGCGTTCTCTGCATTTTTGTCACACATAGCTCCGATAGAGCGAAAATGCTCATACTGCCAGTTTTCAGATGCAATTTCTATGAGGGAAAAACCTGATTCAGAGCATAGTGTATATGATGCTGAATTGATATGGGGTTGCTTTCCACATTGCTACCTATAGATGGTGAGAATAATCAATAATAATAATATAATGTACATTATTAGCTTGGAAGTAGAGAGGAAATTGTCTTTTGATCTGCCCAAACGTTTCAAAACTGTCATCTTATCATCTTTCTCAAACGTTTCTGGTACCAGGGAGAGGTTTTGCATCTAAGTGATATACTAGTTTTAGAATCCCTTCCACTGGTGGTCCACACAAGAGGACATCCAATGAAAGGGGTGAGATGTTCGTTGTCTAATTCGCATCAACTCCCACACAGAATGACAACCAAATTAGTTCGTGCTCACTAGCTCACATACGCAATCTTGGACAGTTATTCCGCCCACAGAATGACAATAAAGTGTTAATAATTTACAAACTGGTGTACACAATGCACTTTCAACTGAATTGGGTTACGATGAATATCATATTTGCAGCAGTTGTCAAGGCAATTTGGCCCCGTTTTGAGCATAAACGCCTATGTAAAAAGTAGCCAATCAGATGCCGTGGCCCGCCAGTGGAGCGGGGTCCACACCCCTCTCCTTGGACGAGTCCACTAGTGTGGCCCATGAGTGGAAGGGATTCCCTAGTTTCCACTCAGCTGCACTGCCCAGGGACCAAAATGTCAAAAGTGGCATCTATGTGTAGAGGCTATGTCCACCATGAAATGTTTCAAGTCTTAAGCCTGATAATTCCTACAGCGTGAGCATGTTTGCTTCTTCTCCTTCTTCTTTTCCCCTTCCTAACCCCCAAGCTTCTGGCTACTGGTCAACAGAGATCAAGAAGACTAGAGGAGGTTCTGTATGTAGGGGCCATTGTATGCAGTTCTCATTGAAAGCTATTCCGGGTCCCATCTCTGATAAGTCAATCATGAGGCAGTCACTTAATCATGCATCACAGTGAAACTAATGCACAAATAAAAATGACAGTCTTATTAACATCTGTTATTTTATTGCCAATGACACTTTCATACATGACATCAATGAAGATCATCTGTACAGAGCGATACTAAATGCTGACATGGAAAAACAAAAGAAGCATGCATGAGAATGCAGTGATGATTTTTGCACATCAGTCATCACACGCAGTCTCAGACATCATCCTGCAGTTGCAGACAGCCAAGCTTGGGGGAGGGGGCAGAGTCATCCAGACAGGCCGAGTTGCTCAGGTAGGGGGAGGTGCTCATGTTGCCCAGGTCCATTGGCACAGGCAAGTTGCTGAGATGAGTGGAGGCCATGATTCTGGAGAGGGACTCCTCGTCAATGTAGGGCAAAGGCACTTCCTCCTCTTCCTCTTCGTTCAGGAGCTTGTCCAGGTCTATCACCTCCTCTTGTTCTGAAAGCAGTGGCATCAGTCATGGGTGCATAGCAGTGGCCCCTTGTGGGTTAGGGGTCAGAATAGACCAGCTGTGCCTTCCTATGCAATTTGTAGCAGGTAAAATGAATAGGAACATCGTGACTTGACTTGCTCTTAATCAATAGGTTTTTGCTGTAAATGGCTTTTAATAGCCTGCAAAGGCTGATAGGTCATAAAAATCCATCCAACCATCCATCCTTTCCCTAGCATTTTGTAAGAGGTGAATAACTGGGAAAATCAATACTTTATTTGCTCATTAATCAATTCTGGCAATACTTGTGATCAATGGCTTTCTATCTATCTATGGCGTTGCTTCGCGAATGAAGATGAGTCGATGCTGCTGTCCACGTCCACCGCAGACACGTTGGTGGCTGTAGAGGCCGATGTGGGACTGGCAAGCCCGACCACATAGCCTACAAAGGCTGATGGGCCACAAAACTCTATTCATCCATCGTCATCATCAGCGTAGCAGTAAGAGTAATTGAAGGTTGCAACCAACAGCCACTCATCCACCATAGCAGACTTCCATCCCTACTTTCTACTGTCCATCCATCCCTCATTCCACCCATTCATCCATCAATCCACCCATCTATCCATCAACACACTCATGCATCCATCAACACACCCATCTATCCATCAACACACTCATGCATCCATCAACACACCCATCTATCCATCAACATACTCATGCATCCATCAACACACCCATGCATCCATCCATCAACATACTCATGCATCCATCAACACACCCATCCATCCATCCATCAACATACTCATGCATCCATCAACACACCCATCTATCCATCAACACACTCATGCATCCATCAACACACTCATCTATCCATCAACACACTCATGCATCCATCAACACACCCATCTATCCATCAACACACTCATGCATCCATCAACACACCCATCTATTCATCAACATACTCATGCATCCATCAACACACCCATCCATCCATCAACACACTCATGCATCCATCAACACACTCATGCATCCATCAACACACCCATCCATCCATCAACACACTCATGCATCCATCAACACACCCATGCATCCATCAACACACTCATGCATCCATCAACACACTCATGCATCCATCAACACACCCATGCATCCATCAACATACTTATGCATCCATCAACACACTCATGCATCCATCAACACACCCATGCATCCATCAACACACTCATGCATCCATCAACACACCCATGCATCCATCAACACACCCATGCATCCATCAACACACTCATGCATCCATCAACACACCCATGCATCCATCAACACACCCATGCATCCATCAACACACTCATGCATCCATCAACACACCCATGCATCCATCAACACACTCATGCATCCATCAACACACCCATGCATCCATCAACACACCCATCCATCCATCAACACACCATGCATCCATCAACACACCCATGCATCCATCAACACACTCATGCATCCATCAACACACCCATGCATCCATCAACACATATGCATCCATCAACACACTCATGCATCCATCAACACACCCATCCATCCATCAACACACTCATGCATCCATCAACACACTCATGCATCCATCAACACACCCATCTATCCATCAACACACTCATGCATCCATCAACACACCCATGCATCCATCCATCAACATACTCATGCATCCATCAACACACTCATGCATCCATCAACACATTCATGCATCCATCAACACACTCATGCATCCATCAACACACCCATCCATCCATCAACACACCCATCCATCCATTAACACAACCATTTATCCATCAACACACTAATGCATCCATCAACACACCCATCCATCCATCAACACACCCATCCATCCATTAACACAACCATTTATCCATCAACACACTCATGCATCCATCAACACACCCATCCATCCATCAACACACCCATCCATCCATTAACACAACCATTTATCCATCAACACAACCATTCAACCATTCACACATTCCTCTATCCCTTCTGCAAGCCAGCCACCAACTAATCTGACAGATAACAAAGTGACCGAAACTGCCAAATCTGGGATAAAAAGTACTATATTGAAAACAGCAGTCATTAACTCTTTCCTACAACAATCACTTGGAATATTGGTTGTCCAACCTATGCACACACCTCATGTACATGTTTTTCTCCCTGGAGTGTGAGCACTATGTATTTCTCAACATGAGTCGACTTGTCGAGAAAACGCGATATGGGAACTACCACATGTGGACTGTAAGACAAGTACTTGTGTGCTGAATGGCTGGCGATGCATGCTGCTTGGCTGGCAGTGGGCGGGGTTGCATACAGTCAATTGCGGATTTGAGATGGCATCCTGCACAAGCTGCACCAGTAATGACAGCTGCTGTGACCAGCTCACCTGGGAGGGAGGGCAGGGGTTTGGACAACATGTCCAGCTTCCGGAGGAATTCACGGCTGTCCACTTTTTCCTCCTCTTCATCATCACTGTCAGGCTGGATTCCAAACAGGCAGGGTGGCGGCCATTTGAACAGCTTTGACAGGAAAGTGCTGGCCTGCTCCTCCACTGGGATGATGTCCTCATAGGTGTCTGTGCAGAGATTGGACATGAAACTAGCCATAGGTGTCTGTGCAGAGATAGGACATGAAACTAGCCATAGGTGTCTGTGCAGAGATAGGACATGAAACTAGCCATAGGTGTCTGTGCAGAGATAGGACATGAAACTAGGCATAGGTGTCTGTGCAGAGATAGGACATGAAACTAGCCATATGTGTCTACATCAGAGAGGGGACATCTTTGGAGCACACGTAAAAATGAAGCAAGGCATTCAAGATGGCTCACTCCCAAGCTTCCAAAGGGATAGAAAGACAGAAAAAGAAATTATTTCAATCAGAAATATTCAAAGAGGTATTTCTGCACATTTAATGAAGAGAGGATATTGGTTTCAAATGTTAATGTTCTATATGTGTCTGATTAACAAACTAGGAGACCACAATGTGTAAACAACATCGAACACAATCCACTGATTGGAAAGAAGCATAAACCAGACTATGGAATAAATTTTCCTCAGTAAGCCTTTCAATTACAAGATGACCAATACAGAGGTGTACCACATAAAAACCACATGTGGGGATTTCCTACCTCTCTGTGTCGATGGTGGCTGGATGGTGTCTATTTCCATGTCATCACCGTCCCCTGCAGCACTGGTGCAGACTGGGACACAAGTTGTTGTCTCATGAGGTTTTGATGTAGATTTCACATTGGTCTGAAATGCAACACATGACCTTGCTTACGAGCTTATCAAAAACAACCTATGCTTAAGTTTAAGTGCAAAAACTGAGCCACATAAAAGCAAGAGGGCTTCCAGCACTGGAGCAGGTAAAAACATCAATAAATTAAAAGCATGAGTGATGGAAGCTAAACAAGTCATGTAGATAAGATGAGAGCTGAATTCAATTTATCTCTATACTGTTAATGTATACATTTCATGGAAACATTGAATGCATCCTGATGACATCAACACATTCTGCCATCAAGGACAATGCTGTAAATTGAGAAAACAGTGCTATATTTGCAATCATTGAAAAATGCAATGATGAACAGATTAGGTGGTACTTAAAAACCTGGAAAGAAAAAGAAAATGGAAGTGTGTGTGTGTGTGTGAGTGTGTATGTTTGTATGTGTGTACTGTGTGTGTGTATGTGTGCGTGCATGCCGATGTGTGTGTTTATATACACGCTGGTTTGCATGCCGATTATTTAAACATTACAAACAAAACAAGGTAATTATTTCCTTCATTATAGAAATGCCTGAATCAACAGAACCTGCTGAAGCAAAAGCATTAAACAACAAAACCACATAAATTAATCACTATATGTGACTGACTCAACACAAAAACAACCACTATGGGTGACTGACTCAACACAATCAATCAACCACTATGTGTGTTTGACTGAACACACAATCAACCATTAGATGTGATTGACTCAACACAATCAATCAACCACCAGGAGTAACTGACTCAACACACCAACCTCAGAGACATTTTTTTGCTGAACACCCAGTGGCTGCTTGGTCTTGATTTTTTTGCTGTCCCCAGACTTCCTGGAATCAGAGGGAGTGAAGAGCTTCCTCTTCTCTGCCTGGCTGCTGCCTGCATGCTGGCTCTGAGTCTTCAAGGACTGTGTGGCTTTGACTGAGGGCACCTCGTTTCTGTTGACAAGTCCCAGAACTTTTCGAGGAGTGGCTGCCACAGGGGTTTTGGTGTCCACAAATGTCTTAGCTCCTGAAATCAGATGACAGACAGGTCTAGAAACATCCACTTATCATGTCCCCCACCCTCCCTCTCTGGAGCAGTATCATGACCCAGGGAGAAACAAACATACACCGACTCAATCAGCAATGCAGTTAAATGTTTATGTAGCCAGGAAAAAAAAGTTCACCAATTTGTGCAAAACGGATGTAGTGTACAGACTGCTACTTACAGATTAATGCAGGTTTTGTCTGATTATATTTATGGTGATTCCTAGTTGTCTCTATCCTATTCCAAATCGTCATCTCGCATAGCTTACTGCATTATCTTCTCTCTCTCCCCCTACATTGACACACGTAATAAAATGATTCTCATGTGCTCCACGATGACTCACCATGTGTAAAAACTTAAATGCATGCTGAGGCTGTCACATGGACATTGTTGCACAATACTGACACATTCACACTGTCTTCAATGTACGTGTGTGATGCGACGGCAAATTCAAATTTCTTACGAATAGTTGGCGGGCCTCCCTGCGGAGTTTTAGCTGGTCCATTATTGCTAAGTACAGGATTCTCCTTGTCCGCATGTATGCGGAATTGCAACGCCATTATCTCGACCTGCAAGTATAGCAAACAACATATGTTTATCCCCGACTGCACAGAATGATAGATGGTGTCTTCGGAGTGTATAAACAAAGATCCTATAGGGTCTTTGGTATAAACGTATACTGTATTATAGTGACGGTGATGGTATACATTGTAGATCGTTGTTGACACAGATCACGGTAAATTGTGCTATTATCAGTCAAATTTCATTGTAAGCCGAACTGCATCTCATCATGAAATGAGTTGAAAGGTATCCCATACAGATGATACACAGAAAAAAGCATTTTGAGATGTGTGGTGAACGTAAACACTGCACCTAAGTCAGCTGCAGTGCACTTTTCCACAGTTGACGCTGCTCGAGCCAACTCAACTGCAGTCTGCAGGTGCAGAACAAATTCATTCAAGATGAAAAGCATGCAATCCGGATCGATCAGTTCGAAAACAGCAACTTCTGCTCATTTCATTACTTCGAGGATGAGCATTTATGTCACACTTACACTGCTACAGCTGCAGTCTGCTTGATGAATCACCGACAATCGCAGTCGAAAGATTTGAAGGAACCGCTTCCGTTTGATTTTTACCAGCCAATGAAACAACAGTATTTAGAAAACAAGAGTTGTGTCCCTTCTCTCTTCGTACTTCGCGGCGTCTGCTAAAGGTTTTGCTGCTGATCCTCCCCCTACCAAAGACCCTATATAGGATCTTTGCCCCTACTCATGAGAAATTCCTTTGGCGGAGGAACAAAAATCCATCATGCCTCACATTAATTAAAAAGAAAAAAGCATTTCGTGTTCGTGTAGTCTATAATTGTTGCAAATGCACCCTCATCAATTTTATAAGATGTTTTGACGATCTCTGGGCTTACAGTTACACTGTTACAGTTACATGTACACCAAAGATCCTATACGGGACAAGAACGCTGAAGCTTCGGTACATCTGGACGTGTGGCATTTCAGAATATTCCAGTGAAAAATGACAGCCAAGCTGATAATATTTCAGTAGGTTTCTGTCCCGGCTCTGCGAGATCTTCAGCATTCCTATTCGGAAAAAAAATACAGAAAAAGATGCAGCATTTTCTCAAGACGGCACCATTATTTTCTCTGCCAGATAATGCCACATTAAACAAAGCGCCCAAATATCTATGTATAATAATTTGATCCCCACCTTCCTGAAGTACAGCCATAAAGTAATTGATCCTCTTCATATTGCATAGGTATCACTGTGACAAATCAGGCCAGCACATCGACGTCAAAAGATGCATTCTTGCACTGCTCACCCAACACCAAAACATTGAGGTTCAGTGGTGGTCACTTCCTTCGTACTTCTTTCACTGCTAACTCCAATGCAACCTCTGATCTTTTTCTGTCCATCACGATTCCTTTTGTTCTTCAACATTAGCCTTTTTAGTGATAGCCAACCAAGAAAAGAAAGTTCCATTGAATCCGATTTTTAACTCCATGCATGGTGATGCAGCACAACATTTTTAGTGCACTCTTTACAACCATAAAGATGGATGGATGGATGGTGTTTAATGGTCTATCAGCCTTTGTAGGCTATGTAAGGCCATTGAGCAAAAAAATCACTAGAATAGTTTAGAGTAATCGAAAATCAAGTCACACTGTCCCTAGTTTTTCCACCTCTTACAAAACACATGGGGAGACGCAACGGGTCTATTCTGTCCCCTAACCCACGAGGGTTACAGTCATAATGAAAAATCTTGCTTTCATACAGTTATGGTCTTGCTGTTCATGAAGACTTACATTTCCTATGATGATTAATGTACATCACATGATTCAAGTTTATTCTTGAGGATGCTGCAGTTGCTTCACAGGCAACACATGGTTTAAAATGTGGCAGCAGTAAGTAACTGATCTCATATCTTAGGGTCTGCCGCTGGCTGGGAGGCTATTGTACTGCTCCTGTGCTAGAAATAGCTGCTGATGAAAGAATGTCATGGTGATGATAACATCTCCAACATCTTATTACCAGCATGCGCCAGGCTGAAACATACCTAGTCTACATTTAATGCAAGAATTTGTGGTGTAGGAAATTCTCACAAGAAAGCAACAGACCTCCATACTGAGCATATATCCAGTCACTCCAATAAGAACTGCAACATCTCATCCCTCCGACTTCATTTCCTTGTCTGCACTTGTGACTATTCAGTGTGACTTGAAATGATTCTCTCCACACAAACCAAAATAATAAGAAAAGAACCAAACATATCAAGCAAAGTCACAAAGACAAAGTTTATTTCAAATTAACAAAACTTTTCGATAACAAGAAAACATGAATGGAAACAGTATCTCAAGTCAAAAACACTGCAAAATGAAAGGGTCATACTAAGAAAACCTGTTTTTTGACTAGTATATTGCATATGATCACACACACACACACACACCTTCCCATATTGCACACAAACACACTCATGTACACACCCTCAGTAAGTGCTCTACGTTTTCTTCTGAAAGTAGGGGAGGTAACCTCTAACCAGTTTGAAGCAGTTTCCTTGCTCATCTTCAAACAACAGAATAACAAGAAGGGCAAAGCCCATACGACTCACATGGTTGACCTTGACCTTTATATGACCTTGACCTTCAGGTGACCTTCAAGGTCAAGGTCAAACAACTAAACCTACCAATGACATCATACACTAAGAAATGCTTTACACATTTTTCCTACCAAAATACATGTGACCTTGACCCAAGGTCAAGGTCATCCAAGGTCATGCAACACAAAGCTGTTAATTCAAGACATAGGAAGCACAATGGTGCTTATTGGCACTTTCTACCATGAGATATAGTCACTTTTAGTGGTTCACTACCCCATTTTGGTCACATTTCATAAGGGTCAAAGTGACCTTGACCTTGATGATATGTGAACAAATGTGTCTCATGATGAAAGTATAACATGTGCCCCATATAATTATTAAGTTTGAAACAGTTATCTTCCATAGTTCAGGGTCAAGGTCACTTCAAAATATGTATACAATCCAACTTTGAAGAGCTCCTGTGACCTTGACCTTGAAGCAAGGTCAACCAAACTGGTATCAAAAGATAGGGCTTGCTTTGACCTATATACCACTTGTAGCTAAGGTCGCCATTCTCAATAACGTGGGAGAAAATTGGGAAAATGTGAAAAATGACTGTTTTTGAGACCACATTTATGGCTCCTGTGACCTGGACCTTGAAGCAAGGTCAAGTCACTAAGTATGTTTTTTGAGGCCTTGTCATCATACACCATCATGCCACATTTGATGTTGATAGACTTAATAGTCTCCGAGAAAAATCCAACGTTTAAGTTTTTTACGCCCGGACGGACGCCCGGACGGACGGACGGACGGGCGACACGGCTGAGTACTTAGACTCACTTTTGCTTCGCATGTGAGTCAAAAAGCCTCAGTAAACAAACACCCATTCACTCACCTTCCCACGAAAAAACAAACTCAACACCTTTCCCTCAAGAGGTGAATCAACACATCTGTATGCATAAGCAGGGCAGTCTCACCATTCACAGGAACAACATGCTGCTGGAGCTGCTCCTCTTCAGCTGGAACCCCTGGCTGTGGAGCTTTTGTTTTGGGGCCTGCTCCAGTAGCTCAGCCAGGGGCGGCCCCAAGCAGCCAATCTGGCCACCATCAGGTCTCAATTGTGAATCAACACATCTGTATGCATAATTAGGGCAGTCTCAGCACACACATTAACACAGGTAAATAAAGTCCATTGTTTCAAATTCTATTTTCAAAACGTCTGATACTATTTTCAATCAAAGAAATTTCAATATGAGATGTTAGGCAGTCTTGAAGAAGTCATATGGACTTTTTCCCTGTTCTCTCCTTTGCTTTCTCAGCTGAATTCAAAAGTTACCTCCCCCTACAAAAATTGTCATCAAGCCCTGGGTGACTCTGACATGGAGTGAGGCAGTGTGCCTCAATGGAAGCTGAGCCCCAGCCCATTTCAGAATGGAGGAGGCCTAGACCAGGTGTAACTATTGAAAGAAAAAAAAATTATATTTGTAAATTTTTCTAATCATTATATTGACCAATTTAAGATTTGTGATAAACAACATGCAACAAGAAGGGCAAAGCCCCGACTCACACGCTTGACCTTGACCTTTACATGACCTTGACCTTCAGGTGACCCTCAAGGTCAAGGTCAAACAACTACACCTAGCTATGACATCATACACTAAGAAATGCTTTACACATTTTTCCTACCAAAATACCTGGTCATCCAAGGTCATGCAACACAAAGCTGTTAATTCAAGACATAGGAAGCAAAATGGTGCTTATTGGCACTTTCTACCATGAGATATGGTCACTTTTAGTGGTTCACTACCCCATTTTGGTCACATTCACCTTGATGATATGTGACCAAATGTGTCTCATGATGAAAGTATAACATGTGCCCCACATAATTATTAAGTTTGAAACAGTTATCTTCCATAGTTCAGGGTCAGGGTCACTTCAAAATATGTATACAATCCAACTTTGAAGAGCTCCTGTGACCTTGACCTTGAAGCAAGGTCAACCAAACTGGTATCAAAAGATAGGGCTTACTTTGCCCTATATACAATATATAGGTCAGGTATCCAATCTCAAAAGCTTCAGAGAAAATTGAGAAAATGTGAAAAATGGCTGTTTTTTTTACAACATTTATGGCCCCTGCGACCTTGACCTTGAAGCAAGGTTAAGTCCCTATGTGTGTTTTTGAGGTCTTGTCATCATACACCATCATGCCACATTTGGTATTGATAGACTTAATAGTCACTGAGAAAATTCCAACGTTAAAGTTTTCGGACGCCCGGACGCCCGGATCGGACGCCCGGACCCCCGGACGGACGAAACGGGTGAGTACATAGACTCACTTTTGCTTCGCATGTGAGTCAAAAAACGAAATCCTGCCAACTCAAATACTTTATATTTATTGTTTGAGATGCAGCAGCATCTCATATGCATGATCAGGCACTCATTAACCTACTTTGCCTCTTATTTCCAAAAAGCATCCAGCAAGTTGCATTGGGTTTTTTCATGCAGTCATAAATGCTTTTAAAAAATTAACTTGAATGAGAGTGGTATGGTGACAGTTCTTAAAAAGAAAAGAAAACCCCCCCCCCAAAAAAAGAAGAAAAAAAGTCCTACTTTGACAGCTGTTTTTCCCCCCTTCCAAATGTTGATTCCCAAGGAATGCACAATTTAATTACATATAACTTTGCATTAAATCATCCAATACAAACATGATTTTCCCCATCCGGGCATGAGATTTTCTTTACGAAATGCTACAAAACTCAAAATCAGCTGTTGGCACTATGCATCTCATAAATCATTTTGCTTTGGCTCACTATCTGTTCGGTTGACAGAGTTGGAAATAGCACATGGGCTTGCTTAGGTATTTGGATAGAGATGTTCTGTCCAAGATGATGTGACACTGGACAATGCAGCCATAAGTTTATATTTTCAACTTCAATACAGAGAGAGAGAGAGAGAGAGAGAGAGAGAGAGAGAGAGAGAGAGAGAGAGAGAGAGAGAGAGAGATTTGATTTGACACAAGTGACGACATTACTGTAATGTATCTGGACATCTTGAGGCTGTGCTGGGGAAGTCCAAATAATACACTGCAAGAAAACATCCTTCCCTTACTCGGCATGAACAACATAACCACTTCACAAAGCAGTTCATATAAAAACCAGATAGTCAATGCCATGATTGCAGAGAGAACTGCACATCTTGAGGAGAGACTCTAGGTGAAGACTTCATTTTCGAAGTCAAAGCCAACAAGCTGGTGGGGGATGGACAAGTGCTGGAGGAAGGCAGCCATGGAGGGACGGGGCTCTGGCAGGGAGGTGTGCAGATCTTGAAGAGCCTGCTGGCTGGCCTGGCGCCACTTGTCTATCAGGCTTTGCAGCTCACCTAGGTCATTCTGCAAAACAAGGTAGGCACAGAAACCGTGAGTGAAGATTTGGCATGAATGTTGCAAGATGTGTAGCATCAGCCTATGATGAAGTGTTGCAAATGCCCTTTTGTTGGTCTCCCATGACATTCTGCAAGGTAGTGTTTGCACAGTGATTGTGATCGCTGGGTTTGTGGTTCAGTGGTGAAGTATATTGATCCAAGAAACAATCATAATCAAATGTGTTGAGGTAGCATAAATGCAACCTCAAGTCATTCTGCAAAGCTCCATAGACATGACTGCTGCAAAGCTCCATAGACATGACTGCTGCAAAGCTCCATAGACATGTTTGTTGCAAAGCTCTATAGACATGCTTTTTGCAAGGGATATGTGGTCCAATGGTGCAAGTTATGGAATCCCCCCAAAAGGTACAATGAGTGCCTGACAGAGTATACCAATTTGCCACTCTGTAACTCTCCACGTTGTTCATAAGAGAACAGCTGTACTGATATACTGATGGTCAATGAGGTTCACATTTTATTGGATAAGCAAAAAAAGAGATATGAAATCACGTCAGCCACAACTGAATGTCCCACTAACTGCATCCATTCAAATTTTAACAGTATAAAGCCCATACGACTCACATGCTTGACCATGAGCTTTACACGACCTTGACCTTTACACGACCTTGACCTTCAGGTGACCTTCAAGGTCAAGGTCAAACGACTAAACCTAGCAATGACATCATACACTAAGAACTGCTTTACACATTTTCCTACCAAAATAAATGTGACCTTCACCCAAGGTCAAGGTCATCCAAGGTCATGCAACACAAAGCTGTTAATTCAAGACATAGGAAGCACAATGGTGCGTACTGGCACTTTCTACCATGAGATATGGTCACTTTTAGTGGTTCACTACCCTATTTTGGTCACATTTCATAAGGGTCAAAGTGACCTTGACCTTGATGATATGTTACCAAATGTGTCTCATGATGAAAGTATAACATGTGTACTACGATTTTATGAAGATTGGAAGTGTTATTTTTCATAGTTCAGGGTCAAGGTCACTTCAAAATATGTATACAATCCAACTTTGAAGAGCTCCTGTGACCTTGACCTTGAAGCAAGGTCAAGTTACTATGTATGTTTTTTGACTCCTTGTCATCCTACACCATCATGCCAAATTGGCTGTTGATAGACTTAATATAGTCTCCGAGAAAAATCCAACGTTAATTTTTTTTAACGGATTACAGTACGCTCAGACGCCCGGTCTGCCCGGACGGACGCCCGGACACTCGACACGGGTAACCTAGTATGAAAGTATAACATGTGTACTACAATGTTATGAAGTTTGGAAAAGTTATCTTCCATAGTTCAGGGTCAAGGTCACTTCAAAATATGTATACAATCCAACTTTAAAGTGCTCCTTTGACCTTGACCTTGAAGCAAGGTCAATCAAACTGGTATCAAAAGATAAGGATTACTTTGCCCTATACACCACATATAGAGGTGGGGTATCCAATCTCAAAAACTTCAGAGAAAATTGGGAAAATGTGAAAAATGGCTGGTTTTTAGACAACATTTACGGCCCCTGCGACCTTGACCTTGAAGCAAGGTCAAGTCACTATGTATGTTTTTGTACGCCTTGTCATCATACACCATCATGCCAAATTGGGTGTTGATAGGCTTAATAGTCTCTGAGAAAAATCCAACGCTAAAGTTTTTCACGGACGCCCGGACGGACGACATGGGCGAGTACATAGACTCACGTTTGCTTCGCATGTGAGTAAAAAATAGAAGATTTACTGTGACTTTCATCATGTTCTCCACTCTGCAACACCCACTACTGTACCTTCTAATACAGCAACTGACTTTAGGACTTATTGAAGTAGGTCTACATACCTTGGATCTGTACATTTTGACCATCCGAAGCTTTCTGAGAATTTCATTTTGTTGAGACAGTTCACACTGCACAGATCTTGTCTGACTTCTGACATCCTCCTCAGCTTCCATCCTTGAAGGGGACTGACTGCCACAGAGAGGGGAGGAACACACGTCAATCTCAGCATCACAGGACAACAAAGCAGGGCTGGATGGAACTGAAACAGGAGTCCTTGGGGAGTGGGAGCTCAGGGGAGGAGTGGAGTCTGGCTGAGAAAGAGAGAGTCTGGGCTTCTTGCAATCCTCCAATGCTGAAGCAGGTTCTTTATTCCAACATGGGTTGATCTCTAAGTCTGTGGATATGCTTCCCTCACCATCCCCACCTTCACTGCAGTCAGTCTGCTGGGGCAACAGAGTCCCTGGACTGTTCCTAGTGTTACTGTGGGGAGTCAGACTTAAACTCAGACGTTTCCCCCTGAGAGACTCCCCCCTGGGTCTGACTAGCACAGGAGTGGATGTTGTGGAACATTGTCTGACAGATGATCCAATAGGCAAATTCTCTGCATGACTGCTTCCCCTGCCTGCTGTCAGACTGGCAGGAGACTTGAACATCCCACTGTCCACTGAAGGTGGCTTGGCTTCATCTCCTCTTGCTGGTGTCCTGGGGTCCTGCAGCTGTCTAGGAGAGAGAACAGCAATGCCAGGTGTGTAGCTCTTGCCAGGCTCCAGGGTGCTTCCCTCATGGCTGACAGTTTGCTGGGAGTGCAGCCCAGCACTCTGCAGGGAGCCACCAGTGGGAGATGCAGAGTGATAGCGGCCACAGCGCTTCAGCCTTTCACGTAGACTTGAGCTTAGCTGCAACAATGTCATTGTTTTTTTTTAATAGTTCAAGTAGAACAACCTCAGGCAACCTAAGTGTTAAAGTGCATTGTCACCAAAGAAATGCATTTGCTGGGGGGGGGGGGGGGGGGGGGGGGGGGAACCACATGTGCACATACAGGCACATGCTCGCACGACCGTATGTGCGCACACACACACACACACACACACACACACACACACACACACCACCACCACCACCACCTCCAAAACTAACAACAGTTCTTACAAGCATTTGACAAGAGATAATTATTTTGACCAAAAAGTGAACAAAAAAGTGCAACAGTTGGTAAGAACACGTGGATAAACAGTTGGTAGCTTGTGGAATGCTTTCTTTTAAACTTACTGGTGTCTTAGTAAGTCCATTAGGTGTGTTGGGAGTTGAGGTCATTGGAGAATATCTTGATACCTTCTAACCTAGACGAAGTAAAACATGGAAAACATTGTATAGCCTAGTTTGTCATTACATGCATGTCAAACATTGACAGTGTATAAAAATTGCTTCTCTGTCAGAAAACTAGGGTTTGGGGTTCGCTGCGGTACGTGGTGTGCATTGCTTGATTGAAGAATCAATCAAGAATGTCCACTACTCAGTACTCTTGAAGTTCTTTCGAGAGTAAAACTCCACACCCCCGTTTCATCAAATCGACGGGAAAATCTTATGCTGAAGAATAGTACGGAGAATATTGGCAAACACTAAAGGAACTCTTTCTTTTGTAAGTTAAGGAATAACTTTTTTTATCTTTCAAACAAACTAATATGTATTCATAACATTCTCTTGGGCAATCAGTGATTGAATCACCCAACAACTTAGCAACCCATGATAGTGCCATTTGTGGTCGACCTGCGTCTTTAATGGGTGCATGCCGATACCGCTACGTGGAAACACGAGTTACGATGAATCATGCCGAAAAAACCCATCAATTTCACCTCGTACAAATAAGTTAGATTTGTTCAGTCGTTAGTGTGAGCGTTCCTGTTTACATCCATCCAGCATTTTCCAACTTCCCGCACAGCGACATGCGCTTGCGCACTAGCGCTTCCTGTCTGCCGAACTGTTGTGCTTCCGCAGTTTCGAATGAGAACCTCCAACGGATGGCGGCTAGTTCGAAAACGAGATCTTGTCAACATTCGTACTTGGTGAGTGAAAAATACTCGTTCTACCTTGGGCATGGCAACGCAACTGAAAAGCGTTCACATATCGTTTTATTACAACTTTATTGCCTTCAAAAATTATGCTTTCTATGACGTATGAGACTCATAAGATGCAAGATATGTTTTAAACCTCAGAATCAAACGACGTTTAGACTTTTGAGTGAGGTGACTTCAGGATAGCAGACGCACACCGTAGTCATGGGACCTGGGATCTTTTCAACTTTAGATGACAGGAAAGGCTTGAAGAGAGACAGAGGGGGAAGTTTCCTGAGCCAGAGGTCGTTGATGTGTGTTAGACACCTGAGAACGGACGTACACAAGCATCGGTTAGCATGTGCTCTTGCTCGTGGTCGTACACTGTCATATATATATATATATATATATATATTCATTATTACGGATCAGCGGCAGTGAATCTAGAGGCTCAATTCTGCAGGGTGTGAATAATTGTAATGGTCTGCTTGCGATTTTTCAGCATCACAATGCAAAACACGTTCGACGGATATTTTCGCATTCTCAATAATACTCTAATTTGGCAGCATATATATGCAAATTGTACATTATCATGTATCCCTTCCGCCCACGACCTCGGTTCTTTTTGTCATTGTGTGTGCCGTAGGCAGCCTGTAGTCGTACACCCATCTTCGTTATGAGGCTGCATTAAATACCCTATCCAGTTAACTTGTGTATTTAACAATCTTTTTCTTTAAACTGCTGAATTTCATCAGTTTTTCAACTTTTTGCAGAACAATTTCATTCTGTATAATATGTATTGTACTTGTAGGGTCCAAATTTGAAAATGAAAACCATCACCCCCAAATGTCAAAGCACAGTTGCAAAAACATAGATCATTTGCATTCTCGTCAAGATTATGGAATTCTATGTTATTTTCTCAGTTCATTTTTGCCTGAACACGAAAACTTAGAACAACATTATTGACCATTAATAGACAAAAGGTGGAGAACTACACAACAGTGTGACTTGGTCTTTTGTATGCCAAAAAAAATGTTAGTTTCACCAGGGATATTGTTGGTTTTGAAAATGACTCCTAGCACAATATTGTAAAACAACAATGTTTAGCTTTCATGATATGATATGTCTTCAGATGTCTTAGGCCGCGAGGCCTATCTGATATCTGATCTTTTGATCAGTATTTTTGGCTATTCTCACTTTTTACTAGCCTAGTTCTAACGATCTTAAAAGATCGTGCCTATTCTCTAGACTTTTCTTCCGGTGGCTTATAAGTGGTAGAGAGTGGTGTACGTGGCAACAGTGGGTGGCCAACCTCAACACAGTACATGTAGTCTTTGAACACGGTGTCAATTGTGTTTTTGAAGCTGTTTAATGACGGCGCCTCCAACGTTCCCTTGTCCAATACATTCCAAGTGTCGACTACTCTGTTGGCGAGGAAGTGCTCTCTCACACTTGTACTGTAGGAGTTTTTCTTTTAACTTATACCTATGTCCTCTAGTAGTGGATAGGTGGTTGAGTTCGAGAGGGTTCTTGCAATTATACACACCATGCATGAACTTGTACATTTCTATCAAGTCTCCTCTCACTCTTCTGTAACACATCCTAGGTATCTTTAGGGATTTTAAGCGCTCTTTGTAGTCCTTGTCTCTCAAGCCAGGGACACACTTTGTTGCTCTGCGAGGCACACCTTCAATAAGCCTTTTGTCTTTTTCAAAACGTGGACTCCAAGCACTGTTAGCAAATTCCAAATGAGGTCTCACGAGTGCTGTGAACAACAGTCTCAATGACTGTCAATCTATAAATTCATATATGATCTCCTCACGAGGCCTAGAATCTTGTTCGCCTTGTTGGTTTGAGTCTCGACGTGTTTGGAGAACTTAAGCTCGTTGTCAATGTGTACACCACTACTTCTAACCATTAACAAATCATGCAGTAGATTAGTATGACAGGAACTGGATGGAAAAAAAGAAAAAAAAGAGAATTGTTTCAGGGAAAATGGCCACACGCAAAAGAGGGTAGGTTACGAGGTAGGCTGGAACATTTTAAAAATAAATATAATTTCATATAGTTTCAAGAAAGGTTGCTGGTTTGCAAACATACCAGTATGTAAAAATGTTGTTTTGTGTAAAAAAACTCCCCCAATGTTTCATGCTCTACTAGGGTAAAATGTTTCGTACATGAATAATTCACTAAAAGTTATTAAAGACACTAGTGAAGGATTTACACATTTGATGTGTGCTCTCTCTCTCTCTCTCTCTCTCTCTCTCTCTCTCTCTCTCTCTCTCTCTCTCTCTCTCTCTCTCTCTCTCTCTCTCTCTCTCTCTCTCTCTCTCTCTCTCCTCTGTGTGTGTGTGTGTGTGTGTCTGTTCAAGCAACAACAAAACCAGTGTAGGGTCAGCAGCAAAATTTAGGGTCTGTCAGGTGACTGGAAACAAATAACTTTTTTTTTCTTGCCTAACAGCTGAAGACTGCATTCTATTCTATCCTACAGAGGGCACTATGGCTGGCCGAGAGGTGTTGATGCATATTACCAACACTCCGCCCAACCGGAGGCGGTCATGCCACAAGTTGGCATCGCCTGACCTCAATACCTCACTGGACAAGGTGACTCCAATGCTGACAGAGGAGCATGACACACAGGCAGAGCGCCGTGAGAGGAGGAAGTCCCGCATCCTTGAGCTGCAGCGCCAGCAGCTGCAGGAGACCACAAGTCCCAACTCTCCCGCAGCAAGGTAAATGGGCATCGTACAGCCCAGTCATCTCTTCTTCCTTTGCTGCTGTCAAACTCTGGAATCCCACTGAAAAATTGCTTGAATCCAGTTTTGATAGCCGAACCATTTCTAGAAATACTGAAGTCTAAGGCAATGGCATATTTTTAGTTGGTACCCATTGCTCTGTTAACTCTTAAGATCCTGAACCACCCATTACCGCCCACCCTACTCAATCCTGTAACTCCCAATACCGTCCTCCCTGCTCATTCCTGTACCGCCCATTACACCCCTCCCTGCTCAATCCTGTACCGCCCATTACACCCCTCCCTGCTCAATCCTGTACCGCCCATTACACCCCTCCCTGCTCAATCCTGTACCGCCCATTACACCCCTCCCTGCTCAATCCTGTACTGCCCACAGCCACTCACCCCACGTTGCTGTTACTCGCCTGATTCTTTTCCTACATATTCCATAATCCTTACAGGACTGGGGAATGAAACACGTGAATGACTTACAGGACCGCAAGAGTTAATCTGAGTATGGGCTTAATGTAATAACATAGAATTTACTTTTTGGTTGTTCAGACCAGAGCATTATGCTTTTGTAACAGCAGTACAGAGCTGAATAGGAAGACAAAAAGTTGCTATTCCAATGTTAAAAGTTACATTTTTCTCGTCATTTAAGGAATGAGGGTATTTGTATCTGTTCCACTGCCAGTACACTTGACAGAGAGCTCAACTGTATGAATATACTCAGACGCTTTTGAACTCTCATTCAACTTTCAGGAGAAGTTCTGCACCTTTGAATGGGTTGACTACAGGGGAGTTGAAAGACCACTATGCTAACTGCCTCAAGTTGTCCACAGAAAATGTAGGTTAAGCTTTTTTGGTGATTTGATTTTGCTATGTGAGCCATACATGCTCATGCAGTGGATGCGTGCGTGCATGCATGTGTGTGTGTGCATGCATGCGTGTGTGCCAGTTGTATTGATAAGTTGTTTGATTTTAAAATGTTTTGAATTAATATAGAAGCAAAAGTCTCAATGAAATACTGCCCCTTTATTCTCTATCTAGTCTACCTGTTTTTGTTTGACAGTAAAGAATTAGCTGACCTAATGACCAGAGGGTAGAATGTAAAGTCTTTGAATTCAGAATTGGTAAAAAGTGTTTTTTTATAGGACAAACACCTTTACGTGATAGTTAAAAAGAAATATCATCTGTAAACTGAAGAATACTTTTTGGGTATATTTTCTTCATTTGTCTAATTGCTGTTTATGACAGTTTTATTTTGCTCTTGAACTGAATTGATTTGCTTTACCTAATTCTGATTAGAATTGCTGGCCTGTGAAGCATTCATTGCTGGTGGACATCTGAGAGACAGAGGTGATGGTAGCTTCAGTAGTCACTGTCATCGTGTGTGTTACATTGCTAGAAAGAAAAAAATTACTCCATCATCCATGTCACAAATCTTTTCTTTACAGAAAATCACCTCAAAGAATGCATTTGGTTTGCATTTGATAGACTACTTTGCTGACTTGGTGAAGAAAAAGCAGATAGAGAATTTTCAGGTAAGTTTTCACGACAATCTCAGTGGTAAACTTTGCATTGATTCCTTGTGCTGTCTTCAGGCCAATGATGGTGCTTCTTTCCAGCCCCCAAGTCTTCTCTGCTTTCCTTGCTCCCAGCATCTGTGATTCTTGGTTAAGTGCAGTCATTGTTGAATCAGGAATTATTTTCCTTAAAACCGTGACCTTGGTGGATAAAACATTAATCAAAATTACCATGAAGATACTTACATGTATGCTATGCAGGTGTAATCTCTGTTACTATTGTGATCTGCAGGCATTGTCTATGTCATTACCGGTACAAACAACAAAGAAATGGTGTTTACAGTGGTATTTGATGCATCAGTGTGATGGACCTGTTTACCAATGTGTTTTATGCACATTTTTGACTCACATGCGAAGCAAAAGTGAGTCTATGTACTGAGCCGTGTCGTCCGTCCGTCCGTCCGTCCGGGCGTCCGTCCGTAAAAAACTTAAACGTTGGATTTTTCTCGGAGACTATTAAGTCTATCAACACCAAATGTGGCATGATGGTGTATGATGACAAGGCCTCAAAAAACATACATAGTGACTTGACCTTGCTTCAAGGTCAAGGTCACAGGAGCCATAAATGTGGTCTCAAAAACAGTCATTTTTCACATTTTCCCAATTTTCTCCCACGTTATTGAGAATGGCGACCTTAGCTACAAGTGGTATATAGGGCAAAGCAAGCCCTATCTTTTGATACCAGTTTGGTTGACCTTGCTTCAAGGTCAAGGTCACAGGAGCTCTTCAAAGTTGGATTGTATACATATTTTGAAGTGACCTTGACCCTGAACTATGGAAGATAACTGTTTCAAACTTAATAATTATGTGGGGCACATGTTATACTTTCATCATGAGACACATTTGTTCACATATCATCAAGGTCAAGGTCACTTTGACCCTTATGAAATGTGACCAAAATGGGGTAGTGAACCACTAAAAGTGACTATATCTCATGATAGAAAGTGCCAATAAGCACCATTGTGCTTCCTATGTCTTGAATTAACAGCTTTGTGTTGCATGACCTTGGATGACCTTGACCTTGGGTCAAGGTCACATGTATTTTGGTAGGAAAAATGTGTAAAGCATTTCTTTGTGTATGATGTCATTGGTAGGTTTAGTTGTTTGACCTTGACCTTGAAGGTCACATGAAGGTCAAGGTCATATAAAGGTCAAGGTCAAGCATGTGAGTCGTATGGGCTTTGCCCTTCTTGTGTCATGATAAATTGAATGTGCAGTGTGAGAATCTATTATTCCATTTGATACACATGTAGTTCCAGTGTGGTGTATGCATGATGCTGGTGTCGTCTCTCTTGGCAGGAGGCCAGCTCTACCCTGGATGCCAGTGCCAAGATCTATGCAGGTCGGGTGGACTTCATCCACAACGAAACACTCAAGGTTCTGAGTGGACTGGGCAGGAGCTCGGATAAACAGGGCAAAGGTGAGAATAACTTTCCATGCCATTGGCCCAGATATCCTTGGATCATATACTAGAAGATAACCATACTGCACACATCTTGCTCTTTCTTACATTAACTCTCTTTTAAAGGAAGTTAACTTTGTAAAATATAATGGGGACCTTAAATAAAAATTGAATTCTAAAAGTAACACTTTTTAAATATTTCAGACAATATTAATTTTCTTCCTCTTCATAACATATTTCTCTCATATAGAAAATAATAATCGTTCCTGTGAGACTCAGATAGTGGGGATGAAATTTTTTTCTTCTAGAATAGCTCAGAATCTGTGGAAACAAGCAGGCCCTCAACCCTAATTCCCTTCCCAAATCTCTCTGACATTTTATGTACAGCACAGTATGCTCCAAATCTCATGTCTGAGTTGTCTCCCCCTTGACCACAAGTCATGCTGACCCACATGGTCCATCTAGAACACAGTACCTCATTCAGAAAGGTCATGGTGGACATTTTTTTCCCCAGACATGTTTTATTCTTTTCCTCATGACAACATATTTCTCTCACACAGAAAGTACTCAGCCCAGCAAGAAGAGCTAAGAATCTATTAGAATATACAGGCCCTCAACCCGTTCCCTTTCCAAATCTCTCATGTGTGCTGGACCATTTATTCGGGCCACAGTGGGACTTCCAGGTTGAAGAGGATTATGATCTGCAAGTCTGAGTCAGTGCAAAAATAATTTGTTTATTTGTTTGTTTGTTTGCATGGATGTTGTGAACAATGATTGGCTGGCTGAACAGACATCGGTGGATTGACTGATGGAACATCTTGCAGTCTTCATCAAAACATCTCAGGCTCAGCAAAGAGGTCCTTTGAAAATGTTTCTGGATGAACATTATTAGCTTTTTATAAATATTTATTTTAATGTTGAATTTGAAGAGCAAACATCAGTTTTTTGTAAGTATAGTTGTATTTCTCTTGACTTTTTTCATTATGGAAAGCTTCATGAAACATTTTTTTTCTTCTTGTGGAAGTGCCAATATATGGTGGTTGCAGGAGATGACAATGCAGAGCCAGGTGGTGCAGACAATGCTGAGGCCGAGGAAGGCGCAGATGCAGCCAAGAAGAAGAGAAGAACCAGGAAGAGCTACACAATAGAGACCAACTTGAAGAACATCAACGTGAATAAATTTGATTTGGAGTTCGAGGTAAGTGCAGGTCCAGGAGAAACTCTTTGTGTAAGTTCTTGTGGCAGTTTTTACTAGATATGAGGTGCAGGTATGCATTATTAATACTGTTCGCTCTCTTTGTTCAAAGCTATAAATTAGAACATGTCTTTATACCTCCACCAAAAATTTTGTTGTTGTTGTTGCTTGGTTGTTTGATTGCTTGGTGTGTTATTGGATTATATATCTCAATAAATCCAAAATGGATTCTCATGAAATTTGATGCAAGGTCGGGGTTTCACCCAAGGAACACTCCATTAATTTAGGAGATTATTTGTTATGAAGTTTTAGAAAGATAAATTGCGCATTACAAAGTTGATGACGTCAAACTATTCATTCTGACACCATATGCATTCCACACTCAGAGACCATGCTGCCTGAATTATACAAGCTGTGGAAGATAATTGTGGCTTCCTTGGTGGAGGTTTGCACCCTCAGTGCTGTCTAGTTGTTGATGGTTTCACTTTATATAATAAATACATCAGAGCATGACTCTCTTTTGAAATGTCATAACTGCTTGCAAAAACGTATTTCTCGCTGTACAGGTTGACCCCATGTTCAAAGTGATGTCGGCAGCATTTGATGAAGGGGGTGCCAGCGGTCTGCTGCTGAACAACCTCCGTTGCTATGACAACAACCAGCTTCTGGTGCTGGATTCCACCACAGCAGTGTCGGTGACAGAGGATCGAGGAGACGAGGCCTCGGAGCCCGTGTCCACGCAATACAAGCCTGTGGAGACTGGTGTCATCTCAGGTTAGTGCAGAGTCTGATAGGCAAATAAACACCTGTGTCCTTAGAGAGTCTTGGCCAGCTTGTGTTTTCAAAATCAGTCGTGTCCTGCAGTAATGTCCAGGTTGTTTGAGAGACCTGTTCTCCCCCCTTGTATGATGGCTGTTGATAGTCTGATGGACTTGTCCCATCCATTATCCCAACCTGCTGTTGCACCCATTGTCTCAACCTGTATCCAGACTGTTGGTTGTCTGATGGACTTGCTGTCCCACCCATTGTCCCAACCTGTATCTAGAGTGTTGGTAGTCTGATGGACTTGCTGTCGAACCCATTGTCCCAACCTGTATGTAGAGTGTTGCTATTCTAATGGACTTGCTGTCCTACCCATTGTCCCAACCTGTATCTAGACTGTTGGTAGTCTGATGGACTTGCTGTCCCACCCATTATCCCAACCTGTATCTAGACTGTTGGTAGTCTGATGGACTTGCTGTCCCACCCATTATCCCAACCTGCTGTCCCACTCAATCTCAACCTGTATATAGAGTGTTGACAGTCTAATGGACTTGCTGTCCCACCCAATGTCCCAACCTGTATCTAGAGTGTTGGTAGCCTAAGGGGCTTGCTGTCTCACCCATTGTCCCAACCTGTATCCAGTCTGTTGGTAGTCTGATGGACTTGCTGTCCCACCCATTGTCCCAACCTGTATCTAGAGTGTTGGAAGTCTGATGGACTTGCTGTCCCACCCATTGTCCCAACCTGTATCTAGAGTGTTGGTAGTCTGATGGACTTGCTGTCCTACCCATTGTCCCAACCTGTATCTAGACTGTTGGTAGTCTGATGGACTTGCTGTGCTACCCATTGTCCCAACCTGTATCTAGACTGTTGGTAGTCTGATAGATTTGCTGTCTCATACTGACCTTTGACTGTAAGTAAAGTGGATATATCTAAGTGCCGGGGTCGGGTGTACAGTTACTGAAAAGAAGAGTTTGCTTGTCTTCTACTGTTCTTTTCTGTAAGTAAAGTGGCAGTCATGTTCTCCCTCCCAGAATTGTACCTATAGGTTGTAGACAGACTTATACCCTCACCTGGAACTGATAGCAATGTGTCTGACCAAAGTGATAACTGTTTGTAGATGAAACGTTCCCCCACCCAGAGCTGTGTATGATGGTTGTGCTAGATACTTGTTCTTCTGCCTACAATTGTGACTTTTGGTGGTAGGATATATCTCTGAATTCAGACAGCGGAAGACTATGTTGCTTATGCACTGTGCAGTAAATCATTCATTTGTGTGCGTAAATTTATATTCATGTGACAATTAGTGTTGATACATATATTATATTCAAAGTGCTTTGGACATAGTTTCTTGAATTGTAGATTAAAACTTTTCTTTTACCCCTCTTTTCTTTGATGAGAATTTATCATGGTAGTAGTGATGATGACAACAATGAGAAAGAAGAACTGAGGATACTGAGGACAATGTTGATACTGAAACTCTGTAATTTGTATTACAGCCTGAATGTGTGATTTTACAATCATTTTTCAATTATGTGGATTTTTTTTTCATCTGCAGAGTTTCTCTCCAAAAACAGACTTGAAGAGTACCACATCTGCCCTCCTTTCAGAGAGTTCACATTCACCAACTGGGACATGTCTGACAGGGTAAGTGAAATTTCAAAGTCATGATGCAGTTGTATTGACCAAAGTTGTTGCATTTCCTATTCTACAAGAACTCTCACTGCTCATGTAAAATTAAAAAAAAAGAAGAATAGCAATGTAGTAATTAATAACTAATAATTGAAGATGAAACAGTTTCTTCCTCTGCACAGGCATATGAGCACATGCACACACATGCACAAACACTGTATCTTTTTTAGATTAATGCCTGTGAACTGCATATATGCATTCCACCTGGCAGAGCATCGTGCCACCCAAGGCAGTGTCAGAGCATGCCTTTGACATGGATGCAGAGCCTGAGCCTGTGGTGATGGGGGATGGGGATTACGGCACCTTCATGGAGGATCTGGGTGATGCTGCCCTAGGTAGGCACCCTGCACATCCCATCTGTGTCTCCCCATCTGTGTCTCCCCATCTGTGTCTCCCCATCTGTGCCTCCCAATCTGTGTCTCCCAATCTGTGTCTCCCAATCTGTGTCTCCCAATCTGTGTCTCCCAATCTGTGTCTCCCAATCTGTGTCTCCCAATCTGTGTCTCCCAATCTGTGTCTCCCAATCTGTGTCTCCCAATCTGTGTCTCCCAATCTGTGTCTCCCAATCTGTGTCTCCCAATCTGTGTCTCCCAATCTGTGTCTCCCAATCTGTGTCTCCCAATCTGTGTCTCCCAATCTGTGTCTCCCAATCTGTGTCTCCCAATCTGTGTCTCCCAATCTGTGTCTCCCCATCTGTGTCTCCCAATCTGTGTCTCCCAATCTGTGTCTCCCAATCTGTGTCTCCCCATCTGTGTCTCCCCATCTGTGTCTCCCCATCTGTGTCTCCCCATCTGTGTCTCCCAATCTGTGTCTCCCAATCTGTGTCTCCCAATCTGTGTCTCCCCATCTGTGTCTCCCCATCTGTGTCTCCCAATCTGTGTCTCCCAATCTGTGTCTCCCAATCTGTGTCTCCCAATCTGTGTCTCCCAATCTGTGTCTCCCAATCTGTGTCTCCCAATCTGTGTGTGTATGTCTATGTGTGTGTGTGTGTGTGTATGTGTGTGTGTGTATGTGTGTGTGTATGTCTATGTGTGTATGTCTATGTGTGTGTGTGTGTCTATGTGTGTGTGTGTATGTCTATGTGTGTGTGTGTATGTCTATGTGTGTGTGTATGTCTGTGTGTGTATGTCTATGTGTGTGTGTGTATGTCTATGTGTGTGTGTGTATGTCTATGTGTGTGTCTGTATGTCTGTGTGTGTATGTGTGTTTTGTTTGTGTGCATGTGTGCATGTATGTGCGGATGTATGTGTTTCTGTGTGTGTGTGTGTGTGCGTGCGTGTGTGTGCGCGCACATGTTGTGTTTGTATGTTTGTATACATGTTTGCATGTGTTGTGTGTGTGTGTGTGTGTGTGTGTGTGTGTGTGTGTGTGTGTGTCTGTGTGTGTGTGTGTGTTGTATGTGTGTTGGTGTGTGTGTTGTATGTGTGTGTGTGTGCATGCTGCATATGTATGTGTTTAGTGTTTGTGTGTGTATGTATGTATGTATGTATTTTGGCTCTTATATAGCACCAATCTCACACCCAAAGGCATGCCTGTGTATGTATCATGTGGTGTGTGTGTGTGTGTGTGTGTGTGTGTGTGTGTGTGTGTGTGTGTGTGTGTGTGTTGTATGTGTGTTGGTGTGTGTGTTGTATTTGTGTGTGTGTGTGCATGCTGCATATGTATGTGTTTAGTGTTTGTGTGTGCATGAATGTTTGTGTGCCTGTGTATGTATCATGTGGTGTGTGTGTGTGTGTGTGTGTGTTGTATGTGTGTTGGTGTGTGTGTTGTATTTGTGTGTGTGTGTGCATGCTGCATATGTATGTGTTTAGTGTTTGTGTGTGCATGAATGTTTGTGTGCCTGTGTATGTATATTGTGGTGTGTGTGTGTGTGTGTGTGTGTGTGTGTGTGTGTGTGTGTGTGTGTGTGTGTCCCCATTCTTTTGTCCATCTGTGGATCCATGCTGGCCATCTCCGTATTCTTGTATGCAAGCGAGTCCTGGACACTCACATCTGAACTACAGAGACAGATACAAGCCCTGGAAATGAGATGCTACCGCAAGATTCTGAACATCTCATATTAAGATGATGTCACGAATGAGGAAGTCAGCAACAGGATCAGGAGAGCATTTGGACAGTACGAAGACCTGCTCTCAATCGTGAAAAGCAGAAAGCTGAAGTGGTACGGTCAGGTGTCAAGAGGCAGTGGGCTGGCCAAGACCATCCTGCAAGGTACCATACCAGGTGGGAGGAGAGGCAGGCAGAGAAAGAGATGGGAAGACAACATCAAAGAGTGGACAGGCTTGACCTTTGCTGACTCACAGCAAGCCACAGAGGATAGAGATCGATGGAGGACGGTTGTCCGAAAGTCATCAGTGGTGCCTCAACAACCCATCTCAGGGTTAAGAGACTGAACTGAACTGAACTGAACTGGATCCATGCTTCAAGTGGTCCATTTTTTCATTTCATTCATCTGCCCTTTCATGAAGTTGGTGTCTTTGCAGTTGTAGACTTAGTTTAATTTCCCCCTTTTGTGTGGTTTCCTTGAGACAGTGTTAGCTACTTTTAAACGTCTTCCTTCGCTCCACACAGAATAGAATATGTCATAGAGACGCAGATCAATGATTCCTGCTAGACGTGAAATGTTTTTCTTGTACAGTGCCAGAATCAAGCCTTGGGCCTTTTCTTTGAAATTTATGTAAGTTTTCATTTAGATCTTCACCCCTTTTGCTACTTTGCACACAGTAAACTGAAAGTGTATTGTCCTCAAGCCTTCATTTTTCTGTGCCTCTAGAGGCTGTCAACCCAATCAAGAGTATGAACTGAGGCTGAATTTCTTACAAGCCCTGCTGTGCCTCTACAGAGTCCTTGGTGCCTGGCGGCACTGAAGTCATAACACTTTGTATGCATAGATTAAGCTCTCAGAATATGCTGAAGTGTTCCTGATGAGTGGAATGTATGAGTGGTTACATCAAATGTAAGCATTTATTGAAAAAGTCTTTTCTTGTTGTTAAGTTTGCTAAAGAGAAAAAAAGAGCTGTGGATACGAAACATGGTTTGAGTTTCTGTACAATGAGAAGTTGTTTTGCTGATTGCTTTTTAAGATACCTGTAGTGTTACCTATTGTGTGCACTTTTACACAACACAGATGATGATTCCACATCCACGGTGTCAGAGGTGTCCAATCCTGTTGGTGACACAAGGTCTGCCATACTGGTCAAGAGTGCATTTGCAGAGTTATCGTAAGTTTTTAGCGGCGTGTTTCCCTATTCGTCCTTTGTTTCTTGACTTAAAAATAATACAATTATTTATTGTTACAATTGGTTTTTTGTCATCTCCACTACCACATTGTATTTTAATTTGTTTTATTTTCTTGTCTTATTGTCATAGTAAAATTTCCTAGAATGAATTGAATGACTAAAGAGGTTTTAAAGGAAAACGTTGAAATTTGAAAATGGAATTTGTTAAATCTTTTGGGCAGTGTGATTTTCTCTGTGTGTAGTGTTGCTGCAAAGGCCTTTGAGTGTTGAGCTGATGGGCGTTGTGTTGGTAGCAGCAAAGACCTTGAGTGTTGAGCTGTTGGGCATTGTGTTGGTAGCAGCAAAGGCCTTTGAGTGTTGAGCTGATGGGCGTTGTGTTGGTAGCAGCAAAGGCCTTTGAGTGTTGAGCTGATGGGCGTTGTGTTGGTAGCAGCAAAGACCTTTGAGTATTGAGCTGTTGGGCATTGTGTTGGTAGCAGCAAAGGCCTTTGAGTGTTGAGCTGATGGGCGTTGTGTTGGTAGCAGCAAAGACCTTTGAGTATTGAGCTGTTGGGCATTGTGTTGGTAGCAGCAAAGGCCTTTGAGTGTTGAGCTGATGGGTGTTGTGTTGGTAGCAGCAAAGGCCTTTGAGTGTTGAGCTGATGGGCGTTGTGTTGGTAGCAGCGCCTTTGAGTGTTGAGCTGATGGGCGTTGTGTTGGTAGCAGCAAAAACTTTGAGTGTTGAGCTGTTTTGCGTTTTGTCTGTAGCGACAAAGACATTTGAGTGTTAAGTTGTGAGCGTTGTGTCGGTAGCAGCAAAGACGGTTGAGTGTTGAGTGTTGAGCTGTTGGAAATTGTATTGGTATCAGGGTAGTTGCAAAGACCTTTGAATGTTGAGCTGTTGGGCGTCATGTTTGTAGCAGCAAAGACCTTGAGTGTTGAGCTGTTGGGCATTGTGTCTGTAGCAGCAAAGACCTTTGAGAGTTGATCTGTTGAGCGTTGTGTTGGTAGCAGCAAATACCCTTGAGTGTTGAGCTGTTGGAAATTGTGTTGGTATCAGGGTAGTTGCAAAGACCTTTGAATGTTGAGCTGTTGGGCGTTGTGTTGGTAGCAGCAAAGACCTTGAGTGTTGAGCTGTTGGGCATCGTGTTTGTAGCAGCAAAGACCTTGAGTGTTGAGCTGTTGGGCGTTGTGTCTGTAGCAGCAAAGACCTTGAGTGTTGAACTGTTGGGCGTTGTGTCTGTAGCAGCAAAGACCTTTTAACCTTTAGAGCGCCGCCAATTTTCGTCATTGCTTTACCCCAGAGCCACAAATTTTCCCTCCAGGTTTACTGGAGGTCCTACAGACTTTATCTGTCTGTCTGTCTGTCTGTCTGTGTGTGTGTGTGTGTCTGTCTGTCTGTCCCGACTTAACGGCTGATATCTCAAAAACTGCTGGACCGATTCCTTGACATTTTGCACACTTATTGGAAGTTAGGTCCGATTGAATGTATAAAATTTTCAGAATGGAGATTTGAAAATAAAGTGGTTTTTTTAAGGTCGTAAACTTGAAAGCACCTCCCTAATATGTCAATTGAAGGAATGGCGAGGGCTGTTTAGTTGAGCCACGCTGCTACAGGATGCTGGGGTAAAAAGTGGGTCAGTAACCTTTGCAGTGAGGAGCCTGCTTGGTGCCTCACGCCATTCATCCCCCACATTTTTAAATGCCAAAACCTGGAGGTTCAGCGCCAGCGGTTTTTTGACTCACATGCGAAGCAAAAGTGAGTCTATGTACTGAGCCGTGTCGTCCGTCCGTCCGGGCGTCCGTCCGTCCGTGCGTCCGTGCGTCCGTAAAAAACTTAAACGTTGGATTTTTCTCGGAGACTATTAAGTCTATCAACACCAAATGTGGCATGATGGTGTATGATGACAAGGCCTCAAAAAATATACATAGTGACTTGACCTTGCTTCAAGGTCAAGGTCACAGGAGCCATAAATGTGGTCTCAAAAACAGTCATTTTTCACATTTTCCCAATTCTCTCCCACGTTATTGAGAATGGCGACCTCAGCTACAAGTGGTATATAGGTCAAAGCAAGCCCTATCTATTGATACCAGTTTGGTTGACCTTGCTTCAAGGTCAAGGTCACAGGAGCTCTTCAAAGTTGGATTGTATACATATTTTGAAGTGACCTTGACCCTGAACTATGGAAGGTAACTGTTTCAAACTTAATAATTATGTGGGGCACATGTTATACTTTCATCATGAGACACATTTGGTCACATATCCTCAAGGTCAAGGTCACCTTGACCCTTATGAAATGTGACCAAAATGGGGTAGTGAACCACTAAAAGTGACTATATCTCATGGTAGAAAGTGCCAATAAGCACCATTGTGCTTCCTATGTCTTGAATTAACAGCTTTGTGTTGCATGACCTTGGATGACCTTGACCTTGGGTCAAGATCACATGTATTTTGGTAGGAAAAATGTGTAAAGCATTTCTTTGTGTATGATGTCATTGGTAGGTTTAGTTGTTTGACCTTGACCTTGAAGGTCACATGAAGGTCAAGGTCATATAAAGGTCAAGGTCAAGCATGTGAGTCGTATGGGCTTTGCCCTTCTTGTTTATGTATATTATAAAGTGTAGGTTTGGCTTTATTTTTTACTCACATGCGAAGCAAAAGTGAGTCTATGTACTCACCCTTTTCGTCCGTCCTGGCGTCCGGGCGTCCGAAAACTTTAACGTTGGATTTTTCTCGGAGACTATTAAGTCTATCAATACCAAATGTGGCATGATGGTGTATGATGACAAGGCCTCAAAAAACATACATAGTGACTTGTCCTTGCTTCAAGGTCAAGGTCTCAGGGGCCATAAATGTTGTCTAAAAAAGTCATTTTTCACATTTTCTCAATTTTCTCTGAAGCTTTTGAGATTGGATACCTGACCTATATATTGTATATAGGGCAAAGTAAGCCCTATCTTTTGATACCAGTTTGGTTGACCTTGCTTCAAGGTCAAGGTCACAGGAGCTCTTCAAAGTTGGATTGTATACATATTTTGAAGTGACCCTGACCCTGAACTATGGAAGATAACTGTTTCAAACTTAATAATTATGTGGGGCACATGTTATACTTTCATCATGAGACACATTTGGTCACATATCCTCAAGGTCAAGGTCACCTTGACCCTTATGAAATGTGACCAAAATGGGGTAGTGAACCACTAAAAGTGACCATATCTCATGGTAGAAAGTGCCAATAATCACCATTGTGCTTCCTATGTCTTGAATTAACAGCTTTGTGTTGCATGACCTTGGATGACCTTGACCTTGGGTTAAGGTCACGTGTATTTTGGTGTGAAAAGTGTGTAAAGCATTTCTTAGTGTATGATGTCATTGGTAGGTTTAGTTGTTTGACCTTGACCTTGAAGGTCACCTGAAGGTCAAGGTCATATAAAGGTCAAGGTCAAGCATGTGAGTCGTATGGGCTTTGCCCTTCTTGTATATTATGTGTGGTCAAATTCGACACCATGTTTACTTAAAAAATTCATCATTTATTACCTATTCAAGCTTTGAAGTAGATTTTTGGAGGGTAAGAAGAAAAATGGATGGCCTACATGGCGCAATTAATGAAAATGCCATAGAATATTTTTTTCAGCTGCTAAAAAATCATGGAACACAGACAACAACAAAAAACTAACAAATTCATTGTGTTTTCCTATACTGCTCTATTTATTCAAGAATACAACAGATTTTGATGAAAATGCAAAAGTGCATAGATAGAGTCTCCAAGTGATGGAGATACATCTAAAACTGTTTTAGGGTAAAACTAAAACAAAACAAAAAATCCTACAATTACTTACGCTAGGGAAGTCAGCCAAGTCATTTTCATCTGAATCAAGCGTCCGCTCCTCTCAGTTTCGATCTACACTACAGACCACAACTGACAACACATCAGTCGTAGCACTGTGAGTCACTGAGTTTTCCTACACTGCTCTATTTATTAAAGAATACAACAGCTTTTGATTACTTGCAAATACATCTGAAAATGTTTTAGGGTAAAACAAAACAAAACAAAAAATCCTACAATTACTTATGCTAGGGAAGTCAGCAGAGTAAATTTTTCATCTGAATCAAGCTTCCGCTTGTCTCCATCTACAGACCACCACACATCATCAAAGCACGTGCTTGCCTCTCTATCCCTCCATCTCCCATCACATCAATGTCAGTAAAGCCTTCGAATTCATATTCTGAGAGTCAGAATCGAAAAATAACTCCACAAGCGCTTCAACTTCTTCGTCAGTCGCCATACTGGCAAAGAAAAAAGTCCCGTTCACAAAAGATGCAACTTTGTGAAAAAATTTGCAGAAAATTCGCCCACGTTCCCTCGATTGCCAAAATGGCGGATCTCGTTGCCACGTGATCCCTGCACGAGGCTGTGATATTTTTAGAACAGCATGACTCGATGGCTGCGTTAGGCAAGTAAACAAAGCACGTCACTATCGCTCGGTGCACTGATGCGCCGGCGGACGTCTGGGGAATGCACGCTGTGGCGCATCAATGCGCCGTCGTCGCTCTAAAGGTTAATTGAGTGTTGAGCTGTTGGGTGTTGTCAGTAGCAGCAAAGTTCTTTGAGTGTTAAGCTGTTGGGCATTGTGTCAGTAGCAGCAAAGACCTATTGAGCTGTGAGGTATTGTATTTGCTGTGTTGCAGATCAGGCATGACAGGAACCCTGGCAAAGATTCTGGCCTCCAAGCCCTCAGAGTACTCCTTCTTTGACAAAGCTGTGCTGCAGTCCTGGGCTGGACCTGCCCACTGGAGAATCAGGCCTCTCTCTAAAGGCAAGCTTCGTGTGTGTGGGTGCGCATGCACTCGTGTGTTTGTGTGTGTGTGTTTGTTTGTATGTGTGTGTTTGTATGTGTGTCCTTGTGTGTGTGTGTCTGCAAGTATGTGTGTATGTGAGTGTGTGTGAGTGTGTGTTTGTGTGTCTTTGTGAGTGTGTGTGTGTGAGGGTGTGTCACTGTGAGTGTACATGTTTGTGTGTGTCTTTGTGAGTGTGTATATTTGTTTGTGTGTGTGTATGTTGCACCTGTGGATAAATGAGAGAGAGAGAGGTGATAAGCTGGTTGGTTGGATCAGTTATAAGCTGGCTGACTACTGCTTGTCATTGTGCAGGTCATACAAACTAAACAAAGGTCTCTTGATTCTTTTGTTGTGCGTCTTTCAGCATTCTCATTCCACAAATCAGAGATCTGTATCAAGTTAAAGTAAATATTTATGTAATGAAATAATTTCAAAATCTTGTGATCTAATGTTTTTCCAGTGAAAAGCTCTTCTTGAATTTGAGCATTAGAGGAAACATATCTAATTCCAGGAATTCAGAGAATAATGCTGGATGGCATCAGTGCAATTGCCTTACAACATTGTCAGTGTTCGAATCTATTTAGACAAGCGCCACTTCATTCATTTTTCATCCACGACAGATGTCAGAGTGTCTGGTGCTGACAAGCCACAGAGGAGCAAGACAAAAAAACCTGCCTTCAGGCTGGACTTTGAGAAGGAGGCGGAGCTTGAGGCCAAGAGCAAGCAGTCCAAGGCCACTCGGCTAACCAAGCATACCCTGGAAACCCAATGGAACAAGGAGAAGACCACCCTGCCTGAAGACCTCCACTACACTACAGAAAAGCACTTCAAGCTCTTCTCCCGACCAGCAGTCATGGTCTGTGGCTCAGCTCCTCTCTGTTGTCCTCCCGTGGCATGAATGCTTTATGCAAAATGATGTACTGAGCTGATCAAATTGGAAAGACATATTTAAGAATGCTGTGTATGTGATTTATTTTAATGGGCAATCATTTACAAATAAAGCTCAGTTCAGTTCGGTTCCCTAAGCCTGCCTCAGTTTTTGCCATGGATGTGGAGAGAATAAGTGATCAATTGATCAAATTTGAATGGATCGATGGATGGATGTTCGCAGGTTAAAGGTAAAGTTAAGACATGAACACATGAATGTGATCATCTGCATCATAACAGGTTTGTTTTTTCTTCTCTTCTTTTGCTCAGATTGACAATACTACATCAGTTTTTACAGGCCTTTGCATCAAGACTTGCAAACACTCTGTCATTATGTAGTGATACAATCCTTCAAATGGCTGGGTGGGGATATCGAATAGTTATGAAATCAATGAAATTAATTTCTGTAATAGCTTTAGTTACCAGTGTAAGTTACTCTAGCACATAGATTTTGATGTTGTGATCCTGCAGAACTGAATGCACCCTGTAACTGAAGCTGGATGTACAAGCCACATTTAGTACCATGCTTTGGGCTTCCACTTCTCTGTGAAATAGTGGATATCTGTGCAAACCGAGACCAGTTGCACTTTAGTGAAGAAAAAAAAATCCTTTCAGCAAAGGCAGTTTTTTAAAAAGAAGAAGAAGAAGCAAAACATGAGTAGGGCATCTTTTTCTGCTGAGATGCTGAGAACAGACAGTTCATGGTCCACAAGTAGAGGCTGCCTTCGGTTCCATGGGAAATGTGATGGAGGGAAAAATTGGCCATTATGAAGGTGGAAACCTACAGCAGTTTGCAGACTGTGTTATGCATTGGAATCCAGCGTAAAGACAGCAGTTCAGTATTTTGTGAGGAAAAGATGTGACAATTTCATCACTTGATATTGAACTGTGTAAAAAGAAAATGCTTTCCTGCAGAAAATAAAAAGCTGTATGTGGCGCCCAGCAAGAAACACTTCTATCCGCTTTCCGTGCTCCAAGGCAGAGGTCCGCTTCAAACAAGAGATTTGCCGGCATGATGGACTTTGGGCATAACAAGGCATGAAAAGAGCAGCAAGAGGAAATGGAGGATCTAAACTATTGATTGACCTAATGTCGTTTAGTGATGCCAGATTGCACCATTTTGAATCTAAGTTTCATATTTTTTCAGACCCTCCTAGATTTTCAAGGATTTTCCATTTTTGTCAGTGGGAGCCCTGCATGCTGTAGTCAGCATCCCGGGCCACAAGGTCACACTCAGCAGAAGGCCTTTTGCTTCCTTTTCCAGGTGCAAACCCAGGACACAGGCAGTGTCAACGTGGATGACGGAGTGGAAACATACAACTATGACAACACAAATGACAGGGAAAACTTTGTTCCAGGGGAAGGGGTATGTCATTGTCATGTGTCCGGGCGAAGTGAAACCCGAAGTCTTTACATGGACTCTCTCTCTCTCTCTCTCTCTCTCTCTCTCTCTCTCTCTCTCTCTCTCTCTCTCTCTCTCTCTCTCTCTCTCCTCTCTCTCTCCCTCTCTCTCTCCGTCCCTCTCTCTCCTTCCTCCTCCTCCCCCCCACCCCCACCCCCGACATTGCATTGTTTCCCTCTCTCCTCCCTCTATCATGTATCCTGCGTCTCAGATGCCCATGTTTTTGTAAGACCAGCCTACTATGTAGCTTATCAGTCCGGGGGGGGGGGGGGGGGGTCGCAGAGTGGCCTTTTCCTTATCGTTTGTTAATTGAACTTGACATGTGACCGTGGACAGTTCCCTCCTGTCGTTCTCGCGCTCTATGCCTAAATTGTTAAATACAAGAGACAAATTTGATGCTTTCTCTAAATTAAGACATCTGATTGCAATGGTGCAATATTCATTCGGTTGACTTTGTTATGCCTATCGAGGCAACACTTGGTGTGAATAATTTCGAGTAAGTATAAGGCAGCAATGAGCCTTTTCCTATCATTAGGAAAACACAACCCAGAGACAGGCTGAGATCCGCGACCGCAGATTCCAAGCCTGGCTCCCCTGAGGTCCGTGCATTTCTTTGATAAGGAGGGACTGTCGGCAGGTCGAGAGAGACGCCCACCACCAGTCTCTTGGGAGACCACTGTCATCCAAGTATAATAAAGAAAACTGGAAACGCCATGGGTTTGCCTCCTCCCTGTCTTGTACATCAATGGACCAGGAGCCTGCATCACCAACCAGGCACAACACCACCTCGGCTCCACCACATTCATAAAAAGTTTTCACTGTTCATAATGTGTCACCAGTCATCTCAGCTTTTTTTCTTTTAACTCTATAGGTCACACTGTGTCATCTAGTATGCTAGTACAGGTTTGACACTCAACCTCTCCCACTTCAACTGAGAACAATATGCTTGAGATATAGAAATGTTCCTAATGCTAATAACATATGGGTTTTTTGACTCACATGCGAAGCAAAAGTGAGTCTATGTACTCACCCGTTTAAAACTTTAACGTTGGATTTTTCTTGGAGACTATTAAGTCTATCAACACCCAATTTGGCATGATGGTGTATGATGACAAGGCGCCAAAAAACATACACAGTGACTTGACCTTGCTTCAAGGTCAAGGTTGCAGTGGCCATAAATGTTGTCTAAAAACAGCCATTTTTAACATTTTCTCAATTTTCTTTGAAGTTTTTGAGATTGGATACCTCACCTATATATGGTATATAGGGTAAAGTAAGCCGTATCTTTTGATACCAGTTTGGCTTACCTTGCTTCAAGGTCAAGGTCACAGGAGCTCTTCAAAGTTGGATTGTATACATATTTTGAAGTGACCTTGACCCTGAACTATGGAAGATAACTGTTTCAAACTTAATAATTATGTGGGGCACATGTTATACTTTCATCATGAGACACATTTGGTCACATATCATCAAGGTCAAGGTCTCTTTGACCCTTATGAAATGTGACCAAAATGGGGTAGTGAACCACTAAAAGTGACCATATCTCATGGTAGAAAGTGCCAATAAGCACCGTTGTGCTTCCTGTGTCTTGAATTAACAGCTTTGTGTTGCATGACCTTGGATGACCTTGACCTTGGGTCAAGGCCACATGTATTTTGGTAGGAAAAATGTGTAAAGCATTTCTTAGTGTATGATTTTATTGCTAGTTGTAGTTGTTTGACCTTGAGTGTCACCTGAAGGTCATGGTCATGTAAAGGTCAAGTTGTGAGTTGTATGGGCTTTGCCCTTGTTGTATCCACTGGAAATGGATGAAATAGAGTTTGTCTAACCTGTTGAATGGCTTTTGATGTAGTTGTGTTTCATTTAGGTACCTGACAATGATGACGACGACGATGTGGAGGACTTCGGCTTTAGCGGATATGGGATAGCCGGCGAAGGCTCCTCAGCCTCACTGTTTTCCCAGAACTCCATGCTGGGCAACACCTCTGCCCTCAATGCCACCACCCTCACAGGGGACAAGCTGGTTGCACAGCCCTTCAAGGTAGGACTAGCGGGAATTGAAGGCGGTGACTGACACTCAGCACACGTCCTTTTGCACCAATTGTACAGTCTGCAAGTTGGATTTTTGACTCACATGCGAAGCAAAAGTGAGTCTATGTACTCACCCGTTTCGTCCGTCCGGGCGTCCGAAAACTTTAATGTTGGATTTTTCTCATCAGACTATTAAGTCTATCAATACCAAATGTAGCATGATGGTGTATGATGACAAGGCCTCAAAAAACATACATAGTGACTTGACCTTGTTTCAAGGTCAAGGTCGCAGGGGCCATAAATGTTGTCTAAAAAACAACAAATTTTCACATTTTCTCAATTTTTTCTGAAGTTTTTTAGATTGGATACCTCACCTGTATATGGTATATAGGGCAAAGTAAGCCCTATCTTATGATACCAGTTTGGTTGACCTTGTTTCAAGGAAGATAACTGTTTCAAACTTAATAATTATGTGGGGCACATGTTATACTTTCATCATGAGACACATTTGATCACATATCAAGGTCAAGGTCACTTTGACCCTTATGAAATGTGACCAAAATGGGGTAGTGAACCACTAAAAGTGACCATATCTCATGGTAGAAAGTGCCAATAAGCACCATTGTGCTTCCTATGTCTTGAATTAACAGCTTTGTGTTGCATGACCTTGGATGACCTTGACCTGGGTCAAGGTCACATGTATTTTGATAGGAAAAATGTGTAAAGCAGTTCTTAGCGTATGATGTCATTGCGAGGTTGAGTTGTTTGACCTTGACCTTGAGTGTCACCTGAAGGTCATGGTCATGTAAAGGTCAAGGTCATACATGTGAGTGGTATGGGCTTTGCCCTTCTTGTTCGGAGTTAGTGGGGATGTTGGAAAGCACTGTTGTATGAGGGTTTTTTTTCTCTCTCTCTCTCCTCCCCAAACCCCTCCCCCCCCCCCCCCCCCCTCTCACCCCCCCCCCCCCCCCCCTCCCATTTTTTTTAACAATTGCAATAAGATTATATCTAATAGCCACTTTGTGAACCCTGAACTGTCATTATTAAAAAGGGGGGGGGGAGGTGTTGGGTGTGGCAAGGAGTACTTATCCAGTGGTTTGGGTCATGAAGCAAGAACAGGTTGCTGCACTGTTTTTGAAGTGTTAGAGCTGTTCAATGATTGGTGGGGTTGGGATGGGGCAGACAGCTGTCTTGTAATGCTTTGTTGGGATAGTTGTATAATGCACAGTGCCTCCCCTCGCTTCATGCCTGATCAATTTGGTGCAGGATCAATGTGATGCAAAGGGTTTATGTAAATGTGGCAGAATCATAGCTGCAGAAAATGTCACTTAGAAGGGTGTGTGTGTGTGTGCGTGCATGTGTGTGTGTGTGTGTGTGTGTGTGTGTGTGTGTGTGTGTGTGCGTGTCTGTCTGTGTTCATGAATGTGTTATTGGTCCAGCTACATTATTTCTAAAAAATAACATGGTTTTATGACCTGTAATTGAATATATAATCGGAGAAATAAATGCATACTTTCTGTGAAACAATCTGCAGCAATTTCTACATGAATGCTTGCAATGTATTTCAGGTGGCCAAAATCGACATAAGTTATGCCAAGACAGCAAAGCGAATTGATGTTCGAAAAGTGAAGCAGGCCATGTGGGGTATTCTGACGTCTAAGCCTCCTGAGGTACATATCTAATCCACTATTGGATTCTGGCACACATTGATATTCTTCTCTGTTGCATTATCACTGGAACTGAGGATTGAATTTTCCAAGACTGAGCAGTGGGTTGATGAATGAAAAACTGATAAATTGAAATTGGACTTGAACTAAAGATTTGCCTGAAACATTTGATCTTGGAGAAAAACAAAGTAATACAGTTTCAGGTAGAGGATGGACATGTTTGTTTTGGCAAATGGATAGATTTGTTGATCTAAACTTTTATATAAGCCACAGCAAAGTTCAATGATTTTGTGAGATTTGATAAGGAAATTTCTTTAGCTTTAGTCAAATTGTCCTACAGCATGTGTTTTCATCGAAATCTAAACAGGAGTCATGATTGCTTTTGTTCCAACTCCGTCACAGGTGGAGGTTCATTCTCATCAGCCATTTCACAGTCTGCAAGTCTAAATACAGTGCTTTTTTCATTATATGATTTTTACAAGAAGGAATGCAATATGCTGCCAGCAATGAATTTTTTTTTCTGCAAGATATTTGATTGTGTAGATGTTGGATCAGATTTATTGTAGATTATCTCATGATACCAAAGCAGTGGTGACAACCTCCCCACTGTCTGTCTGGAATTTCAGTGCCAACCTTCCCCTGTTGCAGGCAACTCCAAGTGACCCAGGACCTACTGGGGAAGGGAAGATGGCCACACCAGAGCCCCCCAAAGACAGGATGGAGTCCTCATGGCGAATGCAGGAGATGCTGACAGAATTGCCCAAAAGAGTTTCCTTACAGACAGCACGCAATCTTAGCGTCCCCATTGCCTTCGTCTGCCTCCTGCACCTAGCTAATGAGAAGGTATGAATGCTGATTCCTGCTGCCAATGTTAGTGACAGGAAGAGACAAAATGCTGGGATGATGAAAGGGAGAAGTAGAGAATGAAAAGCACATGGATGTTGAGATGAAAGAGTTCAATTCAGTGATGTTCAATCTTTAAAAGCCATATTGTTTGTTGATAAGTAGTGTATTACTATTAGCTCAACCCAGCAAGATGACGGTATACATTCTAAGAACAACAGTGAAAATAGAGAACATTTAAAAGTTTGTGTTTGGGATATGTGTCTGCATGTATACATGTAAGTGTAAGAAGAAGTAACAATAGTAACACATTGCAATGGTGTGTGTGTGTGTGTGCGCTCATGTGCGTGTGTGCATGCATGTGCGCTTTGTGTGTGTGTATGAGAGAGAGAGAGAGAGAGAGAGAGAGAGAGAGAGAGAGAGAGAGAGACACAGAGAGAGAGAGAGAGACACAGAGAGAGAGAGAGAGAGAGAGAGAGAGACAGAGAGAGAGAGAGAGAGAGAGAGAGAGAGAGAGAGAGAGAGAGAGAGAGAGAGAGAGAGAGAGAGAGAGAGAGAGCGAGAGAGAGAGGCAGACAGAGAGAGAGAGAGACAGAGAGAGAGAGAGAGAGAGAGAGAGAGAGAGAGAGAGCGCTCATTCATGTCTAATTCACTACTAATTGATTGATATGGAACATGCTCAACTAGACCTACTGGCATAGACGATCACCAAGGAAGTGCCTATCATTTCACTGCGTGCTTTACTTCAGGAGACTTAGAAAATGTCAAGTTGTTGTTTTCTTTTGCAGGTTTTGAGGATTGAAAACATTGGAATGGAAGATCTCCAAATCCATCAAGAGCAAGTCGCATGATTGTCACCAAGCAACGGATACCTCATGTGGTTGTTTTGTCACCCCAGTATTCACTGTTGCTTCACCCGCGTACTGTAGGGCAGTGTTGGCATGACTTGTTTTAATGTTCATATTTTAATGCCCGATTTTTCACCTCATAGATTTTTACTTTCCTCACATTTTATTGAAAGGCAGCATGTCTTCCTGTAAGATTTTTACACAGGTTTTGTATGAAATGAACTACATTTATGAAATCATTTAAAAAATAGGAAGTTTAGCCATACTTCATCAGCCGGGGAACTGATTTTGAAAAGGGAATGATTTTTTTTCTTCTTCTTCTACTAAAATGCATGCTTTTTTCCCCTCTGTTTTTTTTACTCACATGCGAAGCAAAAGTGAGTCTATGTACTCATTATGGTTTGTTGTCTCACCTACTAGTTGTCGTTTTCATTGGAGATTAGAAAGAAGTATGAAGGATTTATGACTTGAAAACTTCCTGTTGCTTTTGTTGCTGTAGATGGGATGTGACTGAGAAGCAGGGATGGCTATACTTCATTTTCACCGTCTGTAGTTGACTGACTGTCCTATGCTGGGAGGAGCAGACTCAGGGGCACCTGTCTTTGGGAGACATGGGGACTTCTCTGTCTTTGAATCTTTCTCTGGGGAACCACAGCAGCTTTTACTTAGTTTGAGCAAAGCTGTACACCAGAGTTGCTGCTGACTTGATTTCCTTCAATACCTCTGTTGCTGCAGTGCCTTGCCAAGGGGTATTCCTGACTTAAGGAACATGGGGTCGATATCTGTCTTTGTCACTGATAAAAGACTTAATGCATCATAATGTTTGTATTTGATCATTGTATGACATTAAATTACAACAGTGCAGTAGAAATCAAGATTGCAAATGTTGATCTCATGCCATGGTGTAGATTTGACAGTTTTGAGTATTGAGAGATTTTTGCTGACTTGCTGCAAATTCATTTAATAACTGTCATTTTGTCAGAGTGCAGTATTTATAATGATAATTATTTTAGTGTACTTCAGTCTCAAGGGAGATGTTCAGCCCAAAAATGGCACTAAACTATTTCTGTGGACGGGAAAAATTTCATCTTTTCATCCTGCCAGGGTGAGGTGGGTGGGTGCTATTGACTCATTTCTTTTAACAGAACAGTGTACTTTCTTTTGTGCGGTTTTATTGAGAAAGATTGTCTCTCATGCTTGAACATTTCCATTTTTATAGAAATCTTCAGAATTTCTATCTTTATCACCATCTTATGGATATATATATATGTATATTCACAAACTGTTGCCTAGAATGAGTCAGTAAGGGGAGAATCAGGTGTCTGAATGCCATTACCATCAGTGTTTGCTCAACATGGTTTTGAAGTTGCAAGGTTAAGTTGGAGAAGTAAAATAATGTTGGAATAGATTTGGGGGTAACTGCACTCTCATTTTTAGCAGTGAGAATTTTTTTTCCTGACAAAAGTTTACTTTCCACTCTTGATAAAGGTCTGTAAATTGTAGTGGAGTATGGGAATAGATGAAGCTGCAGTAGATGTTTATTCAGCTTCCCTGGTTGTTGTGCTAGCTGACTTCTATGTTCTATGCATCAAATGATAGAAAACTCTTCATTTCACAGTTTTAGCAGCTGAGTGAATTTGCCTGGATGGCAGAAGACAGGCACCATGTTGTGAATGTGCAACAGGCTTTTGTAAAGTCTGGCCAGTTCAGACTACAAAGAGGCGATATTCATGTTATGCAATGCAGAGAAAAGAGAAGCGAATAGGGGAAAGTGTGTAACTGAACAGCATGCATACATACAAAATCAATGGTACTGACGTAATGTTACTACTATATCAAGATGGTGGTAAGAAGGTTCTCATGCAGTCCATCCTTATATTAAAACAAAAAGTATTGTGCCAATGTCTTTGATTTTAGGATCTGTTGAGTGGAGTAGCAAATGAAATTATGTGAAGAAAAGAGTTTGTGTTCATTCTTGTATCATTTGTAAAGTGTCCCAGATTCCTGTGTGTATGCAATGCATGCATTTCTTTGATGTGAAGGAAGCTAGTATACATTCCAACAGCCGAGGTGCTAGTCATCTACAGCGTCCATCTTTATGTTTATCACAATTTTAGAAAGAATGGGTCTGTCATGAATATTTCAGGCTCAGAGATATTTTCCAGGTATAGTAAAGAGGTGAAAGGTTCTTCACTTTTGTATATTTCCCTTTGAAGGTTTTCAAAATGACATTGACAGTAAATAACACCATGAATATGGATACTCTGCACAGTTCATAGAAGTACTACAAGTCTTGGTGTACATATCCCTCTTAGACTCACTGACCTGTCTACTACATTTCTGTCCTATTGCCTCTACTCATCTGTGCCTCCGTTCAGCAGCATTGTGTTCTTGAGGATTTCAAATGATCTCTTATCTCCTTCACTCATCATCCATATGCAGGCTTGTGTATGTATAGCTGTATATAGCAAGGTGTAGAAACAGAACATCATCATTTGGCTCAAGGAAAAAGTACACATGTAGTAGAAATAAAGAATTTTGTTGTAAATACAACATGGATTTGTTGTGTGGAAGAGTGAGTAGTGAGCATAACTTTTCTGTAACTATTTTGACAAAGTGGTTCTTCATCTTTGAACTGAGGCGTCTGCTTTACAGAAGTTGGTGTAGGTTTGTCTTTTCTAAATGACCACATACTGTTTGTAATTCACACAGCTGTTGTGGACTTTACTAGTTGTGCTGTGGACCGCTTTTCATTTGGCAGGGATTGAATTGGATGAGGCTTTATGCCATATCATCTTATAAAGTAAATTAAATATTTTTTTTAAGCCTAAGGGGGCAGAAATATACATGTCTTTTTAGTAAGGTAATACATGTCCAATTTGTAAACATCATCACTGCATAGTGCTGCTTCCAACTCCTACTGAGTCGCTCCCAGTACATGTCATGAGTGGCTTGTACCATTTGATGGAGGGATGTGTTTTTAGATCTTGTCTACATACATCCAGCCTTGGGCGTGATCCCAGTTTATGAGGGAGGGCATTCCAGACAGGAGGTCCAGCATAGGAAAATGCCTCCTATCCAAATCTGCACGTGGCTGCTGTTTAAACAGGAAAGCTGAAGCAGACTGAAGAGATTTGGAGGGTTTGGTACTGTGGCGCATTGAATTGGAGATACGCTGGGGCCTTACCATAAAAACATTTTTAGGCTATTGCGGCCAGTTTAAAATTGACTCTCTGACACAGTGGAGGGATTTCAAGACAGGTGAAGTGTTCCTGCTTCCTGGTCCTTGTGATGACTAGCGGCTGCATTCTGCAGTTTTGACATCGGACGTTGAGGAGCTTCCGCCAGAAGAATAAGTAGTCAAGGCAGAGACTAGAGTTTTGGCAGTCTATATGTTCATTAGATGCCTCGCCATGGAAATATTCTGCAACTCGCCATAGCACGTTTGCAGAGGTGACGCGACATGGTGGGACATATCTGTCAAAGTGTCCAACATAACCCCAAGATCTCTCGCCAACTGTGTGATGGGGATAAAGACATCACTCATAATATGTCTAATGCCTGCTGATGCTCTGTTAGTACAGGCGCCTTATAGTAGCGCTTCTGTTTTGGAGTACTTCCACACACACAAACACGTTTGACATTCATATTTTTATCTCTCTGGTGCAGGTGGCAATGTCCCGCACAGTATGTAGAACGGTCTCAGCCGTTAGTTCAAAGGTCTTCAGCAGCTGACAGTCATCAGCATAGGAGTGATGACTGATGCCATGTGAATGGATTTTTGCGCCCAGGGCTGCAGTGTACAACATAAACAGGGTTGGACAAAGAACTGAGCTTTGAGGTACGCCACAGTGCAGTCTCGCTGGCAGGGATGATCCGAGACCAGATGGACAATCTGAAATATGTCGGTTAAGTATGACATAAACCAGTAAAGGCCAGATCCGAACAATCCAGCTTGAGAGTGAAGACGATAAAGTTATGGTCAATCGTGTCAAAGGCATCGCTCAGATCTAGTAGTAGGCCCACTACCAAGGAGACCTCGCCTCGCTCAGTTGCTTCACGCAGGTCGTTCACAATCTCAAGTTAGGCCGTCTTAGTGCCATACCGTGGCTAGTAGGCTAACTGAAAGTCGTCTAGCAGACCAATTTGTGCTAGATGTTGCGTCAGTTATGATGCCACAGCTCTCCCAATTACCTTTGATGGCAATAATAATTAGACACTTGAAAATCCTTTCACAAATGATGGAGTCTTGAAAATGTTGGAGAGAGAAATACATGTATTAGTTTTAAGTATTCTGAGGGTCAAGAGCATTCCGCCAGAACGTGCGTCATCTTTTGACGGGGAGAAATTCCCCAAAGCCTGAGCCATCCATCAGAGATGCAGAACTTCTTCCCCCTGGCATTGTGTGTTCCTTCAGAATCCTGAAATGTTTTCAGTGTACAGTTACCAGAAAAAAACATTTCCAATACAGTCATTTGCTGTGCATGGGTTTTAGGTATTGGTCTCCAGTAAACCCGGTAGGTAATCACTAATTCATGATAAAAGTGTACTATTCACAAACGTTGATGTGTAAAGAGTAGGCCCACTGTATTGTAATTGCATGTGTGGTGGAAATTGGCTTTAAATCTCTCTCTCTCTCTCTCTCTCTCTCTCTCTCTCTCTCTCTCTCTCTCTCTCTCTCTCTCTCTCTCTCTCTCTCTCTCTCTCTCGCTGCTTGAGGGTTGTGATTCTGGTGCTAATCCCGAGGTTGTACTAGAATCCGAGCACACAGTGACAATGGAGGACAAATCGCGTTTGACCTCTGACCTCCCGGCAATTGATGAGCGCGGACAGTTCGGCGAGTGTACAGAGACAGCTGGGAAAAAGGACTCTGACACAGGTGCTGGTTTCACAGTGCACCATTCTTTGCCAGACGGTCCAGACAGCACACCAGGGAATGATGAGGATTTGCCGAGCTGCGTCAGAGAAGTTCTCCACGAACTGCGCAGTATGAACGCGTTAGTCAGGTCGGGTCCCACACTCGTCTCGGAGGAAAAGCCATCCGAGGAACACAGGGATCAGGATCGTGCGGCTGTACTTGGATCTCGGACTCGGGACAACGTCAGACAGAGATCTACCCCCCCAGAGCAACTCCAAGAGGTTCGTCTGCCAGGTGTAACTCCAGCCAGTGACCCCGGGCGCATCATCGGAGAGAGAGAAGAAAGACCGACCTTGAGACAGCAGCCACCAAGGCGGGCAGCACGGAAAAAATGATTCGCGGTGCTTTGCTTGAGACTCTGGTTCTGTTTCGTGTTCGGCGACCAAAACAAGACTGGCTACCAGTTTTGTAAAGTGTTTCATAATTAATGTTTCCTGCGCGATTGTAATTGCAACAGGCCCGAGGCCTATGCAATAAAATGTTTCGTTCGTTCGTTCGTTCTCTCTCTCTCTCTCTCTCTCTCTCTCTCTCTCTCTCTCTCTCTCTCTCTCTCTAAAAAAAGGAAGCAAAATTTGGAGCGATTTATTTATCCTACACCAGTATCCAATATAGCTGTTCGAGCGTTTCTAAAAGCGATTTTTCCAGAAAAGTACGAGTCTCAGTTGGTGCTGGAGTGATCTGCATGCATAAAATTGATATCCCGCTTGAATAATTAACCTATAGACGTAACTGTAAGATTTCATAATGGGGTGACCCAGTTAAGAATTTCCAAATTCAATTTAGATCTAAGTAGATGCAGCTTCGGTAACAATTGCAACAACGAATGATAAAGGATTCCGAGATATTTCGATCCGAGAAAAAAACCCGAAACCTTCGTGATTGTCGTTGTCGGTAAGCATTTCTAGTCACTTCTCGCGTGGAAAGGTACACCTGCAAATGTAAGAGAACACACGTTCTGGTTTTCGAAATGATTTAGTCCATGATTATACACATTTTCCGGTTCCGATAGAGGATAAGATGAGACGCTCAATGGCATAATTATGCGATTTTCAGTGCTGATAGTCTGATCACATGCAATGAAGGGAGCACTTAAAACATTATTGATATAAATTTCGAAGTCCTGACATTGTGAATTTAGCAAGATCTGAAACGACTGTGAGTTCTTGTTAGCACCACCAAGCGTTGGTCACGAGATTTACCAGCAATCGAAAAGCGAGCGTAGCCAAGATGAATCATGATTTGCCACAGGAGTGCAGCCGCAGGAGGAAAGGTGAAGTGGATAGCTGGACATCACCTTCTTTTTAAATGCTCTCATTAGAGAAACCGCCTACGACTGGTAGGAAACACCTCACACACTGCCTGCCTCAGCTATTGCGTTGCATGCGAATCGTTTCCCGATTTTAGGACCTGGACCCCCACAGATAATGGTTGTTTTTGACCCAGTCATTTTGAATGCGTTACTTTGTTTCACCACGACCGGTTGTATCTTGTATGTATGCCTCCTGATGCTTCTCAATTTAATCCATTAAAACGCATTGCCGTCATGTAAAACGATGAACATTCTCTTCTGCGAGCTTCCAAAGTGGACGATTTCAGCGCGGAGAGGTCGACTAAGGACTGGCAATCCGCGAGCGACTGAGGTGGGGGTCGACTCACGACCACAAAGAACGGACTCTTCTTCAGTGCCGTTTGCAACAGTGAGGATGTATTTTGCATTTGGTCACGGCCGTTGGGTTGGGGTTGGGGCAGATGGGGTTGTGCACCCTGCAGGGTGACGGCGTGTCGGACGGGGCAACCCCGCACTTTCTGATAATGTCATGCCTTGTGCAGGCAGGGACAGGGGGCGAGCAGTGCATACCGCAGATGCACTCATTGGTGGCGATGCCCTGGGCCAGCGTGCACTCCCGCGCGGAGGGCAGCTCCGAGCAAGGCCGACAGCGGAAGGGAATGGTCATGTGGCCCGGGATCGTCTCGCCCACCATCAGCATCTTATTGCTGGTGCTCAAGGGCACCAAACACGACGTACTTTTTGTGGATTCGATCAGTGTGCAGCTGTCCGCTGCATCGATGCCTGGGAAGAATCTTTTGCTGCAGTAGGAGTGGACCTTGCATCCCGTGCCATCCGGACCACAGGAGCCGCACTCGTGGCGACGGGGTATGATGGGATCGGCCATGGAGCAGGAAACGTGCGCTGGTAGATCTGGTCTCATGCACATCGGTTCCTTTTGGGGATAGTCGTGGAGGGGACAGTTCTTGCTCTCTGGAGAGCAGGCCACCAGGCACGGGATGCTCCTGGGAGGGTCGATCAACGGACACATACAGCTCAAGCTCTTTAAGGTCTCATCCACGCGCAGGGGTTGGGGCGAAGTGGGCGACTTGGTCGTGCTGCCGCGGGCGGCAATCTTAGATCTGGCGGGGCCTTTAGCCTGTTTGGAGTCTGTGGACACGGATGGTTCTGACTCCGCCGCTGTTGAAGCAGGAGCGGCCTCCTGTCCAGGTGGGGTGTCCTCTTCTTTGGGGGGAGGTGCTGGAGTTGGGTCTGCTGCAGCTTTTGGAGGATCGTCGGCATCCTCCTCTGGAATTTTGCCTGGGGGAAGTTTTGGGCCGCCCGATTGGGCCTTTGCAGTCTTCGTGGCACACGTTGGTGGCCAGCATGGTTTGATCTCGGGCATGGGCTGGCAGCATGGGTTCTGGGCATTCTCACTGGGTGGCGGGGGCGTGCTTTGGGGGCAGGGTCTGCCACATGGCGTCTTGGGCGTGGGGAACGGGCTCCTTTCGTAGAGTCTGGTTACCTGGCATGGCTTTCTGCAAGGACTCTTGGAGTCTGGGTACTTCCCTGCTACGGTTGTGTTGACTTTATTCTTGGAACCTTCCTGCTCTGGCGCTGACTGTTCGGGAGCCCTGCCCATTTCCGGAGGTTGTGGAGGAGGTGCTGGGTTTTGTTTTGGAGGTTCTTCACCTACAGGCTCCGCTTCTGCCTCAGGAGCATCCGCCATGGCAGAGCCTTTCCTGCAGCTGTGGGCTTGAGGCTAAGATGGAGCCCGCTGCTGCTGCTGCTGTTTAATGAGAGAAAGAACTTGCTGGTAGTCTGATGTCTGGACGTTGTTCTTTTCTTTCCCTGGCTTGAAAGTAGACTTTGATCGGCGGGTGGATGGGGTGGTCTTGCTGGGTTTATTTCTGTATGGAGAAAATGTATGGAAGGAAGGTTAAAGCTTTCGAACCTAGGTATGACTGTCGCTGCAGTGATGTACGAAGCATCTGACTGGCTGGTCTGTCGTACTGCCTGTCTGCAACAGAGCCTTTTTTTAAAACATGAGTTTGTATCGGTTGATATTTGTAATAAACTCAGGCGGAAACGTTCTAAGGCACATGTAGCTCAAGTGTTCATGCTCAAATTACCATTTTGTGCCTTTGTATACATTACATACAAATCTTGATTAACTGAAGAGTGTGGCAGTCGACGTGCGCTGTCTGGATTCTGAATTATTTCTGAAAAGCAATATTATGAAACATGGAAACGAGGTTTGCAAGAAAGTTATCGTCAAAGATGCAGTCATCAGATTTAGAGTCTGGCGACCGAATCAGTATTTGTCACTTCATCACATTAAGAAAGCTCTAAATATTGATTTATAACCTGACAAATAATACGATAGTCCCCAAATATTGGAGAATGTGAGAAAACGATGTCCATAATAGCCATGGAAAATGAATTATTGACAGCTACAAGAATTACCATCATGGAATCAATGTCGCTCCCAGGCGAATTTCTCTCCTGTCCAAATTGTTGGTGTTTTTCTTGCCATTATAGCAGTGACAGCATGTTTAACAAGAAGGGCAAAGCCCATACGACTCACATGCTTGACCTTGACCTTTACATGACCTTGACCTTCAGGTGACCTTCAAGGTCAAACAACTAAACCTACCAATGACATCATACACTAAGAAATGCTTTACACATTTTTCCTACCAAAATACATGTGACCTTGACCCAAGGTCAAGGTCATGCAACACAAAGCTGTTAATTCAAGACATAGGAAGCACAATGGTGATTATTGGCACTTTCTACCATGAGATATGGTCACTTTTAGTTGGTCACATTTCATAAGGGTCAAAGTGACCTTGACCTTGATGATATGTGACCAAATGTGTCTCATGATGAAAGTATAACATGTGCCCCACATAATTATTAAGTTTGAAACAGTTATCTGCCATAGTTCAGGGTCAAGGTCACTTCAAAATATGTATACAATCCAACTTTGAAGAGCTCCTGTAACCTTGACCTTAAAGCAAGGTCAACCAAACTGGTATCAAAAGATAGGGATTACTTTGCCCTATATACCATATATAGGTCAGGTATCCAATCTCAAAAACTTCAGAGAAAATTGAGAAAATGTGAAAAATGACTTTTTTAGACAACATTTATGGCCCCTGCGACCTTGACCTTGAAGCAAGGTTAAGTCACTATGTATGTTTTTTGAGGCCTTGTCATCATACACCATCATGCCACATTTGGTATTGATAGACTTAATAGTCTCCGAGAAAAATCCAACGTTAAAGTTTTCGGCGCCCGGACCGGACGCCCGGACGCCCGGACGGACGAAAAGGGTGAGTACAGACTCACTTTTGCTTCGCATGTGAGTCAAAAATCAGCAAGGACGAAGACAAGAATGACATATGGACGATGCCGGAAACTGTGAGGAGGATAACAGTGAGGAGAGACTGTGCTAACAACAGACCTGCCTACTCTCCTGAAAAAATCGGGAGACTCCCGATTTAGGCCTGCATCTTCCGACCTCCGGATTAGGCTTTGAATTCTCTCGATTTCAATAGCAGTGAAAACCATCCCCTCCCCCCTCCCGCTCTCACGTTTCGGCTGATCTATAACTAAGTATAAGCGCTCCTATAGGGGTATCCCCCCCGCTCTCACGATTCGGTTGAGTTCTAAGCGGTCTCATAGGGTCGTTCTCCGCCCCCCCCCCCCCCCCCCCCCCCCCCCCGCCTCCCCGCTCTCACGCTTTGGCTGAGCTCGAAGCGCCCCCCCCCCCCCCCCCCCCGATATCCCCACCCCCACCCCCGGACGCAGGCCTGTTTTCCAGCATCTCCCGAATTGGCCTTAGGGGGGATAGGCAGGTCTGTAACAAGGACGACAATACCTATTAACGTACAGAATGATGGTGGCAATGAGATAACGGCTTTAGTTACCACAGCGTCGACGAGGGCGCTGTCTCGAAATGCAGAACCTGTGTACTGTGACTGCATGTATGCATTTTTGCAGATAGCGCAATGAGCTTGTCCAACGACACAGGAGTGATGAAGCAGAGTAGTTCTTTCTCGGTAGGCATACCTCCTAATCTGAAGTTGGCTACGTTGACCACGTGAGGTGCTGAGATCTTCGATCATGAGTTCGTCTGTTTTTCTTTGCATGAATGACGAGGTAACTGTAGGTTTGAACCTCGAGGGTTGTGAGGTATTCCAATGCCCTTTTGAGATTTCGGCCTGCGTCTCTTTTCGCTTTTTGGGAGTGAATGTGATCCAGGTCTTCATAGATCTGTTTCATGGCTTCGCAGTGACAGGAAAGTGTGCAGAAGCTGTATGGAATGGTGCATTCATCTGCAGGGTGATGAACTCGGGAAACAAACGACACAACAAACGTCCTACTCTAATGCTGTGATGATGATGATGATGATGATGATGATGATGATGATGATGATGATGATGATGATGACGACGACGACGACGATGACGAGTGACAGTCGCTCTGTCAACTGCATGGCCGGGTGCATCCTATCCCATCCTCGTGGATGATCCAACCCGATAGATGGTTGATGGGATTTCACGACAAGCTGAGTGATATTCATATTCAAGTGAGTATCAGCATGGTCCTACATTTTCCTCATCTATCAGCGACCTTTTCATTGAACAATCCATCAGTTAAAGTAATTGCGTCACGTGACACCGTATCATTCTGCATGACGAAACCTGTCGGACTAAAGGGTCCTTATTAAAGGGATATTGGCAAGAACGGGAAAGGACAGAACCGTTTCTATCCACGTACAGGGATTCCTTTAGTCGTGTGAAAGGGAACAGACCATGGGCAGAAGGGAGCAATGCACTTCACTACTGCCTTGGAGTGCCTGAAAACCTAATCTCCCCCGTCCAGCGTCAGCCATTGCTAGGAATGCACGCTTAGGCCGGGGTCTCCCATATCTCCCTACATCTTGACCTCGTGGGACAGTCGTTGGTGATGACCGGAGTGCGGGAGCTCGGGAAGGCGATTTCATACCGACAGCCTCACGTGGGTTCTGACCACACGCATGTCGGAAGTCAAGCGAGACGCCATCTTTTCTTTCGTTCTTTCTCGAAGCAGCAGGAAGCCAGGATCCTTTCCAGGCAGCATTCTGACCATGACTTTGGAAGACAATTTTCCACCCTGAAGACTGTGACAACAACCACACAGACGGGCAATCGCAAAAGGCGGAAGAATACGTACCAAACCATTTTCGGCGGCACGAGTTGTTAGTCTGCTGCCCCTTACCCTCTGCATCAGATTGTTATGACGTCATGCTTTGTTGTTACGTCATCGTTCGTCCCACACACTCTCAATACAAATGACTTTACCAGGAGAAATGTAGTATTAGTTTTTAATCAATTGGCGGCCTCCGGAGAATGAAGAGCGCCATGAATATGCTATTAGAGAGTTTTCTTTGAAAATTACTCGGAGGCTAAAATATTTTTCTTCATATAGTCGTGTGTAAAATGTACGATTTTGTTCCTGACAGGTAGATTAGCCACTCACACGAAGTCTACCAGAGTCTTGTGAGAAAACACATGCATTCTTTGTTAACTCTGGCGCGAGACAGTCATTCCGCTGCTTCAAGGATCAGCTGTATGCCTACGTCGCGCAGATTCGAGCATCAATCTTTGGAATTTATTCAAGCATTGCTATGGCTATAAAGCGTTAAACCTATATCATCATGGCGCCAAAGATGTATCAGTAACTTTTCAGTTTTTGTTTGCAATTAAGGACAGACTTTATATATAATCGGCACGATAACCAATAATTGGCATGTTTTGCCGACAGGATCATTACGGACTCACCTCGTACGAATTATCCATGATAATTATTTTGAACTTTATGAAGGCATGGACACAGTCTTTAGTGAAATAGTCAGCCCCCTGAGCAGGAGGTCGGATCTATTAAAACCAGTATTGACCCAAAATTAGTTTCTAGGGATGCAGCTGGACATTTAAACTTTTCCCCCTCGGAATTTCAGCCAATAAACCTTTCCTCAGCTGCCACCTGCCGTGACCTCTCCATTGGCATCCGTGCCTCCGTGTAGTGCGACGCCATCGCTTCAGGCCCTACCAGTTGTCGTGCTGGGGGTGCGGGCTGCTGAGGCAGGATTTTCTGCTACCACAAGGGGGAGGACCCCCACAGACCGTAGTCGGGGGGAGGTCGTGCACCGGGCACGGCCGCCTTCTCAGTTGCTCGATCAGCGCGCACAGGCACGGCCTGTTCCTGTTGTCGTTGAACACCGGACACCCAAGGGCGAGATCGTGGCGTGGGCACTTGACCTTCACGCTGGGGTCGTGCTTTCCGCACGCACACAGCTTAGGGGGAGGCTTGCACCCTGGGATCTCGGCCAGGGCGCAGGGGCTGACGTTGTGCACAGGACACCACCTTCGTTCTCCAACCTCGCATCGACACTGCTTGTGGCTAGGCAGCTCGGAGAGGATGAGCGAGATGCTCTTGATGGGGTCGGGGACTGTTGGCGGAAACGGACGGCATCTGAGAGGATCCAGCCTCGTGCATGAGTTGCGTGCGCAGACCGAGTTCACCTTGCAGGAATGCCGTGAGGGACTCGTTATGGATGGGGGCCTATCGGTCCTCCAGAAAGGTATTTGTTTGCATTCAAGGGGTAGGCACTGACGCTGCGGGGTGCCCGAAATGCCCGCGTTGCTGGAGCACGGCCTGTTGAAGGTCGGGAAGTGGACAGGACACGGTGCCACCCTGAGAGGGTCGGTCACTGCGCAAGTACACCCCTTGCTATCTTTATTGGCAGCAGGGCTGGGGATGGACGCCTCCGCTTCAGGGTAGTACTTCTTGCTGGAGAAGGAGTGTTGGCTGCAACCCGTGTTGTTGGCGGTGCTGGGTGACTCGCTGCTTCCCGGCCAACAGCCGCTGGAGTGGATCATCCGGTAGATATTGCTCCTTGGGATGAACATTTGCCCAACGGGCTTGGTGTTGGGGTAATCGTGGAGCTCGCAGTTCTTGCTGTCCGGGGAACAGCTGGTGAGACAGGAGATGGTCTTTTGGGAATTGATCATAGGGCACACGCAGGGCACGGGGTTGAGTACCTCGTCCACGCGGCGCGGATCACCGCTCATAGCCTGGTAGGGCACGATGCGCACGAGGCGGGTTGGCGCAGACTGGCAAGTTGGAGGGAACAAGCACGCAGGTCCGTGGCAGGCTGGCGTCGCATTCTGCTTAGCACCTGGATTGTCCTCGCCCTGTGCGCTGCTTCTAGACCTTTTCGTTGTCGGACTGGCCATGGTTGTTGGTGGAATCGCAGCCAAATGTAGGACAATGGACAGTGGCTACGACTCGCGTGTCCACCGCTGCAGGTGGAGCTGGTTTGCCTTTAGTGATGAGTGTTCTGCCTTAAAAAGAGAAGAAAAGAAACAGGGTTGTCAGAAATCGTGTCTGGAAGAAAATGCTGCACGAGCCTTTTCGTCGGAGGGTCAAGGAGTGAGGTACATAGCTGTTGGCACACATGGCAAAATATACATTTTAATGAAGCGTATTTTGGCGAGGTTAGGCCCTAACCAAGTGGGCTTGTGGTAATTATTGACTGATCATGCAAGCGTTCCTTTGCCAGAAGGGCATCAGCTACTCAGCACGGAATACCTTACTGACATGAACATGCTGTTCAAGAATGGTGGCACGTAGATGCATCCCTTTCTGTAGAGGCATCAAAAGATTGGTGGCCTGTCTGTCTTGGCTCTGCAAACTCGTTTGAGACTGCAGGCTTACCACAGAACTCATATATCAAAGCGCGACTGTGTCCTCCTCCAGATCGAGGGAACACCATCACAACCACTGAGGGCTTTGATGGATGGATGGATGGAGTTTAAGGGCCTATAAGCCTTGTAGGCTATATAAGGCCACAACATGAAAAAACACCCATCTTTAACAAAGAATTGAAACTCTTCTCGACAGTGAATTCTTATACAGTCCATCTAATTAGTGAAATGAAATCAATTAAATCGAGTCCCACTGCCAACCAGCCAGCAAAGGCTGTGTAGAGCCTTTAAACATGAAGACTCATAAAGGGCGATAGGGCAAAATTTTACACCTCAATTTCCCTGTCACTGACAAAACACTGAAGGATAAGTGGATGGAGTCCAAGGGTTCATCAACCGTGAAGGCCATTCAAGGCCACAACATACTTTCACTGATAAAAAATGTGCAATTAAAAGAATACCTCAGAAGAGGTACGTGGAGAAATATCGAAAACAATTAAGACATAGTACGACTCATAAACGAGAATAATACTCAGAATCTATCAACAATTTTATCACAGCTAAAGGATCTTTAAAAATGTCAGACAGACTGCTCGACCCACTCCGTAGATGAGCAAGTCGAGGGCACTCCACCAGAACGTGCCGCATGGTGAGCCTGCACTGGGAGGTGCAGCACTCCGGTGGAGGCTCCGACCTCAACAAATAGGAGTGGGTCAGAACAGAATGGCCGATCCGGAAACGGCAGAGCACAACTTCCTCTCTTCTCGTGAGCGATGTGGGGGAGAGTCGCACACCCCACACGGAAGATACTTTATGAAGTTAGGTATGTGCCCTGCCGTCCCAGTCGGCCTGACACAGATTAGAAATGTAGTTAGTAAAACGAGGTACCAGGTCGCCCGCCGGGATCCTGCCCGGGGACATGGGAAGGGAGAGAGCAGACTTGGCAGCTTGATCTGCTCTCTCGTTCCCCGGGATGCCCATATGACTAGGAACCCAGCAAAAGGCGACCTCAGCACCCCCACACTGTAGTCGACACAGATGAACAAATATACCAAACAAATAAGGATGGGAAACCTCCCTTCCCCAAAGAGCCTGTAAGGCCGATAGCGAGTCAGAGACAACAAGGGTTCGTGGCAGTCTCTTGCTCTGGAATACTCGAAGAGCGGCCTCAAGTGCACTAAGCTCTGCGGAGTAGATCGAAGTCCCATCAGAAGGCTAAAGCGCAGGACGGAGTCGCGGCCGACAACAGCTGCGACCACACGATCTCCGTCTTTAGAACCATCTGTATAAAGTGGGTAAAAATGTGCATATGTAGATAAAATTTCCCGGAATGCACTCTTGTAGATGTGAGAGAGGGCAGCACTCTTGAACAATTTCGCTAGATTAAGTAAAATAACAGGTTCAGGCATGAGCCACGGCGGTGACAGATATAAAGCATAGGTAAAAATGTTGTCCAACCGAACGTTTGCCGCCGCGATATCCTTCCCAACTTGTATCCTCAACGGGGGGATACAGCTGGGTTTGGCCGCGTAAAGGTGCGGAAACTTCGGTCGGACAACACAATGATAAGTAGGATTGGTCGGGTTTGAACCCACACGAACGATGTATTCTAACGCGAGCTTGCGCCTACGTAAATGAAGTAGAGGACAGCAGAGGTGCGGAAGGCACCGAGGACCGATCGTAAACCCTGATGGTGGATTGGGTCAAGCATCGACAAGTACGACTTGCGAACTAGATTACGGTTGAGGGCTTTAAGGAAAAAGAATGTCTGAGCGTATCGCTTGGCGATGTCTTTGTGCTCACACATTCCTCGCTTATTAAAAACCACCACCACCACCACCACCACCACCACCACCACCACCACCACTACCACCACCACAAAAACATTGCACTTTGATGGTCTTCTTCTCACAGAAGACAAGACGCTTGAACAGTCAAAAAGGTTAGTTACAAGTGAAAAGTAAAATAGCAGATTACTCAACAGTTAAAGTCCTCCCTCACAATATCTACGGAGCAGCATACTTTACAAACAGCTGCACGCGGGCGCATCCCTGACCCCACACCACGGACCCAATCGCACTGTGCCTCGAACGAGCCACAGCCGATGTAGTAGGTATAGGGGGCCTGGTCGTTGATTTTGAGATAGTATTTGAACAGAGATCGTTATTAAATAAATATAAGAAAAGATCAGTGGTCTTTTCTTTAACTGTACCTGAAGATGTAAGCCAATCTGCATCTGATAAAACGGTTTCTAAATTTGCATCTTAATGACAGTAGTGCGCCGATAGTTATTTATTTCTAAAAGACTGAAATGTTCAAATTTGAGCTCTCACAGTTTTTTCTTTCTTTCTGTCTTTTTCTTTCATTCTTTTTCTTTCTTTCTTTCTTCAAAATATGGATTACCAAGGATGCATGATTAGATTGTGTATAACTTTGCACCAGACCAGCCGATTCGAAAGTGTTCTCACCATCTTATAGAGCATGAAGTGTGCAGGCCTGCCACGTAATTGACTCAGAATCAACCGTGGGCTCAGAGCCATTCGTTTCGTGGTGCGGGGTCTCATATGCTAACAACTTGTGCCTTTTCCAGGAAGACGCGATTTGCAAGAACAGAGCGACCGTCACGTCAACGTGTCCGTTCGATATACTAACGCAACTCAGGTGTGCGGTGTACGTGCATAAGAAGGCCTGTTCGGGAGGGCGTGTGCTCGCAAGCGCTCGCTATGCTCGCCTCCTGATTGGCCCTCTTGCGGCTGCTAGTCTATAAGTAAGAGTATAAGTAGTAGTGTAGGTATCAGTAGCAGTCTTAGAAACTGCAAGCAACGTTATCTACTCCTTATAACCCCTCTTTTCAGTAGGCGAGTTCGGCGAGCGCTCGCGAGCAATCGCTATCCTGAACATGTCTTCTGATTCATTCACGGAGATCACAGTATGGGGGTGTTCGTAGCTAGATTGGCATCGTCGCATTAGTGACATGCAAAAATAGAATCAAAATGACCTATCGCAACCGTCGTTGTTAACATTTGATTACAATTCATATATTACTTTTATATGTATAACATATTTTCATCAACATTCGTTTCGATGGTTTATTGACCACGCGGTATCAGCATATCGACAAATGAATGAATGGAATTTTTACGGGATATTCAGTCTGTGTCTGCTAAGCAAGGCCATCGATCATAGATATCACAAGAGCTGGCCAGAGTCAGAGCAAGCAATGTCTCCGTTTCCCCAGTTCTTCACCTTGGACGATTCTCATAGAGTAACGCGCTGGGTCTATTCTTAGCCCTGACCCTCAGGGGTTCTACGATGAAGTGGGAGCTGCTGTTACTGCTTTCCACACCTGAGGTCCCACGCAGAATTATCGCAAAATCTCAAGAGGGGCACCGCCTACGTTCTGGTCCAAAGTTGAGATTTTCCATTAAACTGACATGCATACTCAAGAAGCATGTAGCTAGATGCAAATTCTGTTAGGGAGACTCAAATATTTGAGTACGCGTGAGTAACTTCGCGAAATCAGAATATTTGTTACATCAGGCGTTCTTTTTTTTTTCAACATCTCCTTCGTCCAGACAAAGACACTAACGGGACCGCCAGTTTCTGCAGTTTTGACGCGATTTGTCATTTGGCCTCTCGTGACGTTTTGACTTTCGCGGGAACAGCACTTCCGGTAGAATGAAAGCTACAGTGGACTAGTAATAATCGTGTTTTCACTTAGTAGTGTCTTTCATGTGTATCTGCATTTAATTATTTCGAAGATTGAAAGAAAGTAGTGTATTGCTTTCGTAATCAAAGACACTTTGAGCGTAAGGAAGCAAGAATTCATAGTCGATCAATTTGTTTACATTGGCCAGACCAGTGCGGGAATGTACGCCTGATTTTTCAGTGTTGCCGATAGTTTTATTGCAAAAGTTTAGGTGCTGTACTTGTCAGCAAGAAGTATTCTTCGGACTGACAAAATAGTATTAAAAGTTAGTGAGCTTTCATGGGAGAGCGAACAGCGCAGCTACTTCTCACCGAAAGTGATGTTTTCGCGAATCACAGGGCGTGTTTGGCCCAAAATCTCGTAAGAATCGCGAGGGCTAGGCGTTGCCTAAGTTCCTCGCTCATAAGGACGCACTCGCTGTGAAGGAGGGAAGCCGAGGGAGGTTCGGAGCTCCCTCGATCCTTCCCGCTGCAGTGACCCGGATGAGCCAAAATGGCGGAGACAGTGCTAGTTGGGCTTGTGTTCGGAGAGAACAGTGCTTGTAATGTGCTTCTCAGGGTTCGAGAATGGAAAAGTGTACGTACACGGAAGTATTTGCTGTTCGAGTGTTCATTTCTATATATAGAGGAGTAGGTGTATTGGGTATATCTGGACATACACTGCCGAATTATTATTTTTTCGCTTGCAGTATACGTAAGCTCTATGAATTATGTTCCTTCACCGTAAACATAAATTATGTCCCTTGAATTGATCGAAATGAATCGAGGCCTCACATTTTCGACAAAATTGTCTACAGTTGAACCCGGGTTACTTTTTGCCATTGAAAAAGTTCCCGTGCCATTCAATATGACACCATGGTGTGTTCTATGAAGTGAAAAACTGATGTGATATCTGAATCGTCAGCTATTTCGTCTATCGGCAACTTCTTCACCGACTCAGGCGCCAGGACGCAGCCATGTTCTTCCGCCTTGCGAGTTGATTGGCCGTTTTTCTAGCTGTAGGAGCGTCTCACTCGCCCTCGACTAGCCATTCAAGAAGAATCGCGAGATTTTTGGCCAAACAAACGCGCCCTACCTCTCTCGCAATTCGGTGAAGCTGGCGGTCCCGTTAGATAGTGTCTTTGGTCCAGACGACAATATTTCTTAGGTTTGCTGAAAATGGACTATCTTAGACGTTAGTTCGCCGGAGACTTAACGATACACGATGTTCGTGATTCGAAAGAAAATCACAATAGTCTTACCGGACCCTCTTGCCGACACGATGTCACCTCCGCAAGATCTGACGTCATCACATTTTGCAACACGTCACTGTCAAGACACGAAATAATTTGTGGGATAGGTACAGTGGGTGTGTGGTGTAGCGAACAAGACAGAACTGCACAGATATGCCGATGCCAAGTTATCACAGACGACCTGTGTCAAGCAGCCAGCGATGTTTATCAATATAACCAAAGCATTGCAACAGAGTGTCAAAGTGTGTGTGTGTGTGTGTGTGTTTGTGTGTGTGTATGTGTGTGTATGTGTGTGTGTGTGTACGTGTGTGTGTGTGTGTGTGTGTGTGTGTGTGTGTGAGAGAGAGAGAGAGAGAGAGAGAGAGAGAGAGAGAGAGAGAAGTGGGGTGGTGGTTCATACCTTTCTTGACTTTTGCCTCAAACATTGTAAGCTAAACAATGCTTATGGTCCACTAGATGTTCTTGACCACCTCTTTATTTCAGCTATCATTATCCACAAGATGGGGTAGGAGCAAAGATATATATATTTTAAAATAGATATTAATGCTTTTCTTTTCTTACTTTACCTCGTTAGTGTCTTGGTGTTTCGGTAAGTTATGGCACACAGGCCTACTTCCAGATAGAAAAGCGCAGCGTCTTGCTGTATAGCTAATGTCACAGTAAACACGTCCATTTTAAAAGCTATTTGTTTGAAATACATGCAGTGTGAATGCAATCGGAACAATAGAAACAAAAATGATGGATGCGTTCAACCACGGTGATTTTGTTCTAAGAGAATCGAAATCGTTGCTATTTCTTGTTGTAAACCTTTTCGAGACATTTCTGGAAACAAGTAACCTGCATTGTATCAACTAATTAACGTGTTTGCCCCCCCCCCCCCCCCCAAAAAAAAAACACAAAAAAACAACAACAAACAAACAAAAAAACAAAACAACAAACCCCACATATCTGATTTCGAAGTAAGCATATCGCTTTGTCGAAACTTATTGGCGATGGATGGATGGATGGAGTTTAAGGGCCTATCAGCCTTGTAGGCTATATAAGGCCACAACGTTAAGAAACACTTCCATCATGGTAATAGAACTCTCCGCGACAGCGGAGTATAGTATTATTCACTAAACTAGTGATATAAAATCAATAAAATCTAGTCCCAAAGCCTAACAACCAGCAAAGGCAGTGCATAGCCTTCAAACACGAAAAAACATAATTACGAAAGGGCAAAATGTCACATCTCGATGTCCTTGACACCGACATTGCATTGAGGGATAGGTGGATGGAGCCCGAGGGCTCATCAGGTTTTAAGGTCATTCAAGGCCACAACATACTTTCACTGAATAAATTATAAAGAAATAAATTATTGGCGACCCAGATGAGAGAATAACCGCGGTGTACACTTTGGTCAGGAGAACGAATGTGACTTACCCTTTTACCCCGAGACTTTTTGCACTTGTCCGGCGCACACAGGACAGACATCACTAACTTGATGATCGGACGGTCACGCAGCCTCGGACTGGAACCTCCGAGTCCTCAGTGCACCCTTCGCCAACTGCCGAAGCAGCTGAGAGCCGAGTTGAGGGCCTTTGAAATACTCAAGTGCAAGCAATCTGGCCTCCGGATTCCTGGTCCATTCCTTCATCCATGATGACATGAAGTCAACACAAAATAGCTTTGTTTGGTCCAGTGCTGAGCCACACCCAAAATGACGCAGCTCTGCGGCGGGTTATTCAGATCTGGACAAGGGAGGGTTAGTAAAGGTATAGTATAATTTCCCGTTTCACCGTGCTCTCAATATGTATGATAATTACAAGAACTGAAGACACCAGAGCCAGCGTTACACTAAGAGCTAGGCAGGAGATGTGAACTGGCTGATCTTTGATGATGTAGATTCTCTTGACGAATCAGGGACAGCACGGCCCGTGCTGTGAGGAGCTCGAGTTGCTCAAGCACGGCCTGGTCATGATGGGGAAGTGGACAGGGCACGGCGTAACCTTGAGGGGGTCGACCACTGCGCAAGTACACACTTTGCCATCGCTACTAGCTGGAGCATTGAAGGTAGAGCCTTCAGATGTGGGAAAGTACTTCTTGCTAGAGAAAGAGTGCTGGTTGCACCCAGTGGCCACTGCCGTGCTGCACGGGTCGGGGCGCCCCAAAAAGCAGGCGTTAGCATGGATCATCTGATAGGAGTTACTGGCAGGAACGTAGGCCTGCCCTAGGGGCTTGGTGTTGGGGTAGTTGTGCAGATCGCAGTTCTTGCTGTCCGGGGAGCAGGCCGCTAGACACGAGGTGCTCTTCAGGGAGTCGACCATCGGGCAGACGCAGGGCACAGAAGTAAGCGCTTCGTCCATCATGCGCGGGTATCTGGAGGGCTCGCAAGGTGACGGGGGACAGTAGTTGTTGCACACCGGGGGCGTCCTGCAGATAGGAAGTGGGACGCAATGCGGGGCAGTGGCGCAACCGACTGGAGGGCAGATCATGGGTGTTCGACAGCTCGGAGGTGGAAGGCAGAGAGGGGGCATTCGACAGCTAGGAGGTGGAAGGCAGAGAGGGGGTAAAGAACAGCTGGGCGGTGCACAGCTTAGGGAAGTTGAGCAGGGACTCGGGCCACAGTAGGACACATCCTTTCCATCACATACGGGCCCGCCGCAGGCAGATGACTCGTTCATGGTGACTTGTTTGTTTATATTCTCCTTTGCGGCTTGTTTCAGGGACGACTTTTTCTTAGCTGGAGTGGCCATGGTTGTTGGTGGACTCGCAGCAGGATGTCGGAAATGAAAGTTGGTTTTCGGCTCTTTGAATTCGTCCCAGAGGATGGATGGAATGGCCCTCGGTGGTGGTATTCTGCTCAAAAAGAAGATGTCAGGGGTCGTGTCATCGTGCATGATGCTTTGTGAAGATCTCGGCAAAGTACATGTAAATTATGTGTGTGTCTGTATAGTGTACAAGAGCACATGTGACATTGCAGGTATATAATTATATGGCATATGGGCGTCTGGTTGGTAAATCATGATGAGGTTTCATGCGTTTCACTCTAGATCGTTTTACATTCAATTCACATTGCAGCTTTTAAGTCCACTTCTCTTACGTACAAGGCTATTTCATAGAATGGACCCAACACAGGTTGTGAATGTCTGGGGGATCATTCATTATGAATTTTCGGGTGTGTATTCCTTAGATATTTATCAATTGAATTGTCTTTGCAGCTGAAGTTCACCTTTTGAAGATGGCAATTTGATATGATGGGCTTTTTACTATTCTTCTTCATCATGCCTTACTTGAGAGGTCAATGGGATGTGATAGAAAATAGTTAAAGAGCGACTTTCACTCTCGGTTGACCTGTCGACGGAGGCAAATTCTGCTTTGAAAGACTGAAATGATGTATATATATTGCAGTAGAGGAGTTGCAGGCGGATGGGATAAGCACTGAAACTTTTTGCCTTTGAGACCACTGCATGTAACATAAACTGGAATATGATGAAGCCAATAATGGTTTTCGAATCGTTCTTGGGGTTAAAGCACATGGGAAACTGTTTATGCATGTATTTTTGCATTTGCATATCAAATTATATCATACCAGCTTTGCACGCGTCAAGAACTATATATATGCAAAGCGATGGAAAAACATAACCTCCTTGGGATGCGGGTTGCAAATCAAACGAAGCTTCCCAGTCGTATATGCATGCATGAAATTTGTTTCAACTCATCCCATCTCGCATCGATCTTTAAGCCTCGATTTACTACGTAATTTACAAAGGGGGAGGAAAAACAGAGCATAATCTTCCGTCTAGAATCAAAGCTGTGTCGTGGTGTTTTTCAAGATACCTGTCACCCTCTGACGCGCATAACACAAGTGGAGGTAGCGAAAACATTAGCGCGTTTGTTAGGCAAGTGGCTTGCCTCGATGGCTAATCGAGGGCGAAGGAGACGCACCTACGGCTAAAAAACGACCAATCATCAATTGGCAAGGGGGAAGTCCGAGAGAACATGGCTGCGTCCTGGCGCAATTGTCGGTGAAGAAGTTGCCGATAGATGAAATAACTGACGATACAGAGATCACATCAGTTTTTCACTTAATAGAACACACCAATGTGTCATCTCGAATGGCACGGAAACTTTTTCAGCGAAAAAAAAGCAGCCGGGTTCAAATGTAGACAATTTTGTCGAAAATGTTATGCCTCGATTCCTCTCGATCAATTTAAGGGACATAATGCATAGAGTGTACGTGTACGGTGTTGCGCGTATGCAAACGATTAAAAACATTTCGGCAGTGTATGTCCAGATATAACCTATACACCTACCCCTTAAAATATACAAATGAACACTCGAACAGCAAATGCTTCCGTGTACGTACACTTTTCCATTTTCTGACCCTAAGAAGCACATTACAGGCACTGCCGTCTGTCAGCGGCATCCAAATTGGCACGGTCTCAGCCATTTTAGTACATCTAGACCTCTGCAGCGGGATGCAGCGAGGGCAACTGCGTGGGCATGAATGGGTCAATGCATGGGTATGAACGGGTCAATGCGTGGGTATGAACGGGTCAATCAGGATAAAGTAGGGCAAGTACCGGGCCAGTTGGGGCATGAACGGGCAACTGCATGGGAATAAACGGGCCATTCAGGATAAGGCAGGGTAAGTGCCGGCGTCACAGGATATTTCGGAACCGGACGAATGAGAACCATTCCGATTTATCCTGGCCCTGGTGGCAGGATTTTTGCGAACCATACCGATTAATCCTGACTCTAGTGGCAGGATATTTGGGAACCACCAGGATATTTCGGAACCGTCTAGAAGGTCATAAGCCCACATACAATGTTGACTTTACGACTTTTTCTAAACATATTTTGATGAGTTTCTCACACTTTGATGAGGTTGTGCAATACATCCCTTCTCATCTACCTGTTTATCTCTTTGTTTATGATGTATTCACGCACAGAAGGCCCAAATGGCTTCACTAATATTCTGTCTGCATCATTCCGTGTCAAAATTCACTGAGTTACAATTCACTGTACTCCAGCGCGTGAGTTTTCCCACGCCTGTGGCAAACAAATGTTCACTAAGGCTAGTTTCACGCGTTGTGGCGCAATAGCGCGTCAGCGTACATCAAACCTTCTAGACGGAGATCAAGCTTCTGTAAAATGGAGAGAGAAGTGCTAGATGACGGGAGTATTGTTTTTGATATCCAAAATCATATCTGGGAACAGTTGAATCAAAGCAAAGAAGTGGTAATTTCTGTGCCAAGCCAGCCTGTATCCAGTAATTCCAGCGAACAGAAGGCCAGTGTTTCAACAAGAACATCTTCTACACAGGCTACTTCTTCAAGCGACCAGAAGGACACAGGAGATTCAGAGTATGTACCTTCTGACGATGATTCCTTGGAAGACTAGTCTACTCAGACCCAGAAGTGCTCTAATGGTAGAAAACGATGGAATGGCACCATCAGGGCCCCCCTCCCTTCTGATGGATGGGCACACACGGTGGAGCAAACAAGGAAGTTCCTACTTGATGGTACCCTTCCCACCTTCAGGGACCGGAAGGCCAAGAACAAATTAATTTTCCAAGCACGCCACAAGTATTTCCTGAATGGAAACAAGTAGATGATCAAGAAGAGTGGGAAGGATCTGGCGGTAGTGACCGACCCGAAGGAGCAGCTGACCATCATCCAGTGCATCCACAGTGGAATTGGCACATCCAAAGAATCAAAAGTGCTTGGTGGCCACCTGGGTTGGAACACTGGCAAATCACCTCTCCACCAGATACTTTTGGCCGCGTATCACACAAGACGTCAAGAAGTACATCACATCCTGTCCAGAGTGTCAGCGCAACAAGGTGAGCAATTTGGAGAAGGGAAAGCAGACTCTGCACCCCATCCCTGTTCCTCAAGGAGTGTGACAGCAAATTGGCATCGATCTCATGGGCCCCTTCCCTGAGAGTCCAGAAGGCCATCTGTATGTGTTCACTGTCATTGATTACTTCTCCAAGTGGGTAGAACTGTTCGCCCTGAAGAACAAAACTGCTGAATCTGTTGGAAACTGCCTCTTCTTATTAATGTGCAGGTATGGCCCCACCAAGTACACATCAATGATTAGGGCTGACAATTATGCAATGCAGTGTCTGACCGTCTGTATGGCCTTACTGGCCTGAACCACCGCATCACAGGGGCATACCATCCACAGGCCAATGGACTTTGTGAACGCCAGAATGCCAGCACTTTTACAGCTATGAGGAAATCAGTCCAAGACCAACCCAGTGACTGGTATAAACTTCTTGACGCCATAGCCTACTCCTTCAGAGCGTCCAGAAGGCGGGCAACAGGCAGATCTCCCTTTGAGATATGTTTGGACGCAAGATGACGCTGCCAATTGATCTACTGCACAACAAACCTGAGGGGGATGACATCTCAGAAGAGGAGGCGCGCAACCTGGAGAAGCAACTTGAAATTAAACAACAGGAAGTCAGCCAAGAGGAGAATTTCGAGTCAGCAAAGGCCATCCGTGAAGAAATGTTCAAAACCGTGTCCCAGAACATTGCCAAAGAGCAGAGCGTCCAGAAGGACTATTTTGATAGAAGACATCAAGCAGGCAACCCCCTTGAAGTAGGTACCAAGGTTATGAAGCGAAACATGATGCACAGCGGTAGGAAGGGTGGCACAATGGACTACCAGTTCATGGGGCCCTACACAATCGTGTCTGTGGATGCCAAGAAATCTAGATACGCGCTTATGACTGAAGAGGGTAAAGGTACTGGCCCAACAGGTGAATGCAAGCAACCTGAAATTGTACCACAACCACAAGAAGAGTTCCCCTATCTGGACCTTTCAGACGCACCAGCCAACTACAAATCACGTCAACCCAAGAAGAGACCTGCTTCAGTGTTCGCCTCTTCTCAAGAATCCGCTCCAGCTTCTTCTCAAGGATCAGCACCAGACTCAGCACCCCTTCCCACCCCCACCCCTCATCACAAGAATCAGCGACTGCTTCTCAAACCTCAGAGCGCACAGAAGGCCAATGCCCCACCAAAACCCAATCGCTCCAAGAAGGTCTCATTTGCTCCATCCACAGAAGTTTCCACCAAGGAAGCCGACTGGATCAAAGAGGGCCTGCTGGACGTATGGAGTTTGATGACGAGGAGGATGTGGACATGAGCATTGTGATTGGCTGCACAGTCTACTGAGTACTCCTTCAACCCCTGCACGACCATTGCTGAGAGGAGAGTCCTCTGTGAAAGAATGGGAGGCCCTAGCGCCCAGAAGGTCAAGTACTGATGGAAGGTGCATGGGCACAAGCTTACTGAAACTCTGGTCACCAGGAAGGTGCAAGGGGATGGGAACTGCCTCTTCCGTGCGTTGGCCTACCTGATATCTGGTGACGAAGAGGACCACCTTATAGTCAGAGCTGTCATTACAGAAGCGATTGCCAAGGCAAGTCCAGGTTCAATGATCCAGCAATTCATTGGGCGGGAGGCCGTCTGTAAGTACATTCTGCGCACCAACATGCCACGGTCTTCAGTATGGGGCACAGAAGTTGAAATATTCACGGCTGCTCAGATTCTGCAGATGGATATTTACACCTACATATTTGGGCAAGGTACTTCACCTGACCAGGACAAAATCTCCTGGCGTAGATTCCCCTATGTGTCTCCTGCAATGGTGGAGGAACAAAAAGCCGCACAGAAGGCCGCTGCAGAGGAGTCGAAGAAACCAGTGGACCAGCGCAAACCATACAAGTTCATCAAGGACCAGCCTACACCGCGCGCACTTTGTCTGGACAACAGCACCAGGTGCCACTATGCACCAGTGGTTGGATTCAGATGAACGAGTTGAACGAGTTTGCTTATGTACTTGTTTTTACTTGTTTACTTTGCACAAACTCATGAAAGCCATCCTACTTTGAATGAATTAGCCCACAAGAATTTTTGATTTTATGACTTTTTTAAAACAGATTTTGATGAGTTTCTCACACTTTGATGAGATTGTGCAATAAATCTCTTCCCACCTACCTGTTTATCTCTTTGTTTATGAATTACAAATAAAAGTGTACAAAGTGTACACTCTGATTTGAAAGCGTCTAGAAACTCAGAAAATCATACGAAAGCGTCTAGAAGGTGGTTCCGAAATATCCTGGTGGTTCCCAAATATCCTGCCGCCTGGTGCGGGATACATGGGAATGGTTCCGAAATATCCTAGGATTTTTGGGAACCGGTTCCGATTTATCCTGGTTCCGAAATATTCTACGACACCGGGCCAGCTGGGGCCTAAACAGGCAAATGTGTGGGATAAGGAAGGGTAAGTGCCGGGCCAACCCAGCTGTAGCCCCATCTTAGCCCAACTGGGCCCCGTTTAGGCAGAATTCTCACACACACACACACACACACACACACACACACACACACACATACACACACTCACACACTATTGGAGCCCTACCGAGGTCCCTCGCTCAGGGCCCGCTAGGTTGGCTCAGCTAGCATGGGCCTCAACGTGGCCCAACTCTCTGGCTGTCTGGGTAGTGACTCTGGAGCAGTTCGCAATGAATGCCTAATAGACTCGACCCTTCGCATTACATCATCGCGCCAAAAATAGTTCGTTTTGGATACTTTCTTTTCCACTTTTTACAGAAATCATTCAGATGTAAAAAACTTCGTTCCAATTCAACACAAACGGTTTATTTCATCGAATAAAGGCTTGTTTATTTCCCCAACAAGCTTAATTTATGAGTTGTGTGCGAAATAATCTTAGATCTACTTTAACGGCGTATGTCAGGGAGCAGAGGGCTATCCCACAACATTCTGTAAACCCGAGTCAGTAGTATACTTTTGCCGGTAGGCGAAATCTCTAGTTTACTAGAATGATCCCACAAGCCTCTCTTGACCTCCTTATTAATAATCCGTGCGGAATCGTTCCATCACGTGATATGAACTGTGCTAGAGACTCTTTCGCCGACAGGCGAAGTCTCTAGTGGACTAGAATGGATTTGACAAAGCTCAGCATTATGACTGTTCAGGGTAGGAACCATGTTTTGTATCGGGAGCACCTCTGCCCATGAAGTAGAAAAATATTATTTCCGCATCACCATGCGAGCAGGCATCAGCCAGATCATTCTAGTCCTCTAGAGACTTTGCCTGCCAACTTCACTGCTGACTCAGGTTTACAGAATGCAGCCAAATCTCACAACTTTCCAAATGGGGAAACCAACGTTTAAAACTTTGAAAGGTGGAGCAATCTTTCAACCAGCCTGTTTTCTGCCTTTAACCTCTCTCAACGGGTCAAAAGACCAGAACGCATAGGAGCATGTCTAACAAAACCAAAGCTAATATCGGAATCCAGTTCCTTCAGGCATCCAACCGTGTAGATTTCCAACAGAAAATCAAAAATTACTTACCGGACCCTGTCGCCGACTGATGTCACCGCCCGAAAGTTTTGACGTCAGTTTGTTGCAACACGTCACTTGACATGAACGTGTTCCCGTTTGAGGCCCGAAACTTGTTCTCTCTGTCCCGCGCAGGCTGTTGGTCTGGCTCTTTGTTAGAAACATGCTAATTACTTCCAGTGCAGTGATTGAGAGCTGGCCTGTTACTGTGTTAGATGTACTAATAAAGTAATAGAGGTACGGTGCATGTGTAGGGAACGCACTTAGCAAAGGATTTTTCCACGGTATCTTCGGTACCAGCGGCAGGTATTCCGGTATTAGTTCGCAATATCGAATATGTTCAAATGTCACAGACAAAACGCCAGGATGCTAACGCTGCAAGGAAGCAATCCATGTGCAGTGATATATTAAGAGAACTATCTATAAAATCTACCTGATTCTAAAGCAGAGTGGAGACAGGAGCAAATTTTCACTCGGGTCACTCCATACGAACAGTAGTTTCCTGTTGCAGGCATTCCTGCATGATCCTTGCACGGTGGACAAGGGCGTTATCTTCCATTAGGAGGGGGTCATCTCACGCAAACATCAAGAATTTCATCCCTGCACCGGACCACAGTCAGAGATCCTTGTCGCAGCGCGTGTACATGTTAAATTTCTCCATCCATACTGATACCACCTCATATCATCAAAGACCCTCCACCGTATCTGTCGTGTTCTGTTTTGTAAACGTCTACTGGTAGTCTCTAAACCCTGGAACGACCACCCAAGAAGTCTAGAAAAAGCTGGACTCGTCAGAAAGCATAGCTGAATTCCAGTTACAGACCGTCCAATTGACGTGACCATGGATGGGCCCAAAGTGATCGACACTGCTTGTGATTTCCCACGAGAAGAAGTCAGATGCATGCCTTCAAGGCAATAGTGACAGCCTCAGAGCTAATTCTCATACAGGGCAATTCCTCCTCCCCATCACACACACACACACAGACACACACACACAGACACACACACACACACACAAACACACACACACACACACACACACACACTCACACACACACACACACACACACACACACACACACACACGTTAACCTACTCCTTTTTCTTCCAAGAGTGAAATTAACATTGCCCTCACTTCCTGTCCCTTTCTTCAGCCACTGTTGTTCAATGAATAACAGCTTTCTGTGCTATTGAAAAGTTAATCTTGAAACATCCATCGAGTAAGTACACCTTTTGCCTTTTTTGATGACATGAAATTGACATGTGACTTTACTTTCATTCTGAAAAAGTGTCATAAAGTGATGATTCCTTTGTTTTACTTCATTTGACATACCTTTCGTTAGTGTCTAATGCTGAGTATATTTAATGTGGCTATTCTTTTCCACGTATCACAGGGAAATTCCATCCCCAAACACCCCCAAAGGGGATAGTGGAATTTTTATTTGTAATGCTATGGGACAATGCTCGCCTACAAAGGTTCTCTGTCAGTTTTAGCTATTTTGCTACAATGAGGACTTTCTGTCATGGGGCACTTACGGTATTTCACCCCCCTAGACTGACATCCACCAAGGTGTAGGCCTAGAATTGATGAATCTAACCGAGAATCCTCCTCCATAGTGCCACTAAAGTCTGTGTGAAGACAGTTACACAGAGCCTGATGTTGTGTTTTGTGCTAGGTAATAGGCCCACATGAAATTGTCTTTATAGGCCAACAACTTGAATGCATGTAACAGTGATAATTTTAGAGGATGGAATTGCCCCCATTTTCCAGTCAAAAGATAAGATTAAAGAACAAGATTTTGAAAAGGTTTTGTGAGTATGATAATTCTTATGTTTCACAAATGTATGTGCATTTATATGTTATTGATGCTGTATCATTCATTTGTGTTTGACAGTCATTTCTGTGAAGTTGGGGGGTGAAACTACCCCGAGTCACACTGCAAACCAGCCTCATGAAGTTTTGTGCGAACCGCCTGAGTTGAAACATTTGATCATGTGGCATGAAGAAGATCAGAATGCAGTTTGGCAGCATGTTTTGAAGCGTACCCTTCGTGCCTGACGAAATGATCATCTCTTGCTGTTGTAGCTCGTTGTCTGCCTCCCAGGGTGTCGTTTTTGTGTGTGTGCCAATATCTGCTACTGCTTGCACGCTATTGAAATGACGCTTTAGGACACCCTCATTGTTTGCAGCACTTCTGTCTGTGTAAAGCCACCTTTAAGCACACCAACGCCAAAAGACAACTCATCTCTTTCCAAATGATGTATCTGTCTTTGCTGAGGCATCCTTGACAAAACTACAGAGAAAACTGATGACAAAAATGAATTTGTATAAAATCTGGACCAAAGTCACAATCCTAATGAGTCGTAAAATGTTTATGCAAGAGGGGTAGTCTCGGTCATTTAAGTGTGGTATGCGGGTGCAAAGCTTGTTTTACGAAAAACCACTGCAAGTTTGTTCATGATAGGCAGTCCTTCACACCGGTATCACTCAGGAATGACTTTTATCCCTACTGGCATTATAATGCATGTGCATATCTAGAATTCATATCATCAGCAAACTTTGAGTAGATATATGTTGTAATGTACTTGTATTATGTAAACTGTCATTATCATTATCAAAATACACGTAGAAAAGGTTTCTGAAATCTGAAAAAGTTCGTATACAGGACGTAAATGGGAAGTCCAAGAGCAGTCGGTGTGGCCACCGAGGGCCTCAGAACCAAGGAGGTACTTGCTCACAACCCACTCGGTTGGAGAGGGCTGGGATTCAACAAGAACACCCCGATGTTATCTAAGGCTTGATGACAGGGAAAGGTGCGAACTGATCATTCAGGAAATCCACGCTTCGGAGGAGGCCAGACGAGTTACAACAGCTGTGCAACAACAAGCCCAACAAGGACAGTGGACTACCTGGGAGTCTAATAGGAATCGCGCACTGTCCCGGAATGACGTACGCTAATCATGCCAAGTGGGGGGAGGTTGTGGACCCCAGCTGTCTCTTCTGTAGAAGGATGCAAACCCTTAACCATATAATGGCAGGGTGCGCAGTGATTTTGGGTCCTGGCCGCTACAATTGGCAGAGGCAGCAGAGGCAGCCGTTGAAACGGCCAGCAAGTCTACGCTAGCGGCCATGCACCTACCAAACTTTGTCAGGGAAAGAGAGAAGTCGTGGGCGATCCAGGGAGGGAACAAATCCCTCAGATCTGGACGACGCTCAGGTCTAGAAGATTATAATAATATGATAATGATAATATTAATTTTGTACTTTTGGGAAGAAATTCTCTTGGGAGAATGTCACCCTCGGTAACCGCTGTGCAGCGCCCCATGATGGGTATTACTTCTCGGTGGAAGAGGCAACGTGGGTGAAGCACCTTGCCCGAGGATGCTGCTCTAGGATTGTGCAGCTTCAAACACCGCACCAGTTAGCTGCAGGCGACTGCGGGTCAAACGCTCTATTAGCTCAGATGAAGTAGCCACCAGAATCCCGAGAAGATAAAGGAGACAAGCCAGCAAACATATATCGTCCTGTATTTGCTCAAAAGCAAAGTCCACGATTCTCCTGGAGCCGACAGTCCCGATGGAGAACAACATGGAAGCATGGCACCAGGTAAAAGTGGCGGAGTGCGAGCCACTTGCCAAGCACTTGACCTCATGCAGATTTAGAGACAGTTTTCACTGCAGAAATTGAAGCGAGGGAATTTGTAGGGTACTCGGTTTACAATGTATGCAGGCACCTTGATCTCCCGACAGACAGACCACAAAGAGCGTGAGGGCTATGGCAGAAGCAGCAGAGAGGGTGACTTGCTGGATCTGATTGAAGAGAAACACTGGGGAACGGGACTCTTCTGAGGGCGCCCAGGGGGCAGCCCGCGGCTTATGAGATATTAATCCATAAACATAGGTGATCGGGCTTCCTTTGTTTGACAGTCCCAGCCTGCGTTTCGGCGAGGAAGATGACAGAGGACATCATAGAGTATGTCAGGCCAAAGACACTTTCTAACGGGACCGCCAGCTTCGCTGAATTGCGAGAGAGGTCGTGATTTGCGGGAACATCCCTTCCGGTGAGCCACTATTTTATTATAGCTGCGCTGTTCGCTCTCCGATGAAAGCTCACTAATTTATAATATTAATTTGTCAGTCTGAAGAATACTTCTTGATGACAAGTACAGCACCTAAACTTTTGCAATAAAATTAACGGCAGCACTGAACAAGAAGGGCAAAGCCCGTACGACTCACATGCTTGACCTTGACCTTTACATGACCTTGACCTTTAGGTGACCTTCAAAGTCAAACAACTAAACCTAGCAATGACATCATACACTAAGAACTGCTTTACACATATTTCCTACCAAAATACATGTGACCTTGACCCAAGGTCAAGATCATCCAAGGTTATGCAACACAAAGCTGTTAATTCAAGACATAGGAAGCACAACGGTGCTTATTGGCACTTGCTATCATGAGATATGGTAACTTTTAGTGGTTCACTAACCCATTTTGGTCACATTTCATAAGGGTCAAAGTGACCTTGACCTTGACGATATGTGACCGAATGTGTCTCTTGATGAAAGTATAACATGTGTACTACAATGTTATGAAGTTTGGAAGAGTAATCTTACATAGTTTAGGGTCAAGGTCACTTTAAAAATATGTATACAATCCAACTTTAAAGAGCTCCTGTGACCTTGACCTTGAAGCAAGGTCAATCAAATTGGTATCAAAAGATAGGGATTACTTTGCCCTATAAACCATATATAGGTCAGGTATCCAATCTCGAAAACTTAAGTCAAAAATTGGGAAGATTTGAAAAATGGCTGTTTTTTAGACGGCCCCTGTGACCTTGACCTTAAAGCGAGGTCAAGTCACTATGTATGGTTTTGTACGCCTTGTCATCCTACTTCATCATGCCAAAGTGGGTGTTGATAGACTTAATAGTGTCCGAGAAAAATCCAACGTTAAAGTTTGTACGGACGCCCGGACTGACGAAACGGGTGAGTACATAGACTCACTTTTGCTTCGCATGTGAGTCAAAAATCAGGCGTACATTCCCGCACTGGTCTGGCAAATGTAAACAAATTGATCGACTATGAATTCTTGCTTCCTTACGCTCAAAGTGTCTTTGATTACGAAAGTAATACACTACTTTCTTCAAGTTTCGAATTAAGGAAATACAGATACACATGAAAGACATTACAATGTGAAAACACGATTATTACTGTAGCTTTTATTTTACCGGAAGTGACGTTCCCGCGAATGTCAAAACGTCACAGAGAGGTCAAATGATAAATCGCGTCAAAACTGCAGAAGCTGGTGGTCCCATTCGATTAGCCCATCCACACGGCCCACGTGGTCGCTGGGCTTAGCCAATCGCTGACGCGGAACTAGTCTATTTTTAGCGCAGACTTCTCTGGCTCACACTCGTATCAAAAATACGGCACTGTCTGGAAGCAGCGTCTCTTTGACTCCATCACGCGTTTTCGCTTAGGTATCGCACAACCACAACAAAATGGTTGTTCACTGCCAGTGGGGCATGTAACGACCCTAAGTATGAACCGACCCTAAGTATGAACCGGAAATCGTCGCAGAGTTATCTGCCCGGCTCTCTCTTTATGCGATTTACCGCTCCTGCACCTGTTCTTCGCATGGAATATATCCCGACAAACGACGCATTAGTTGCTTTACGAGTTTTTGTGTTTTTGGTGCATTTGTGTCGTTTAACACATAATGTAGCGTTCAAAAAGGTTTTTTCCCGTGAAAAGCCGTCTCCCCTGCCGGAAATAATATGGGAGTCACCTCCCTGTAGTCTATTTGTAGTCTGGTTTTATAAAACGCGACCGTTGACTGACTTGGCACGCCCGGGGAGTTATGCTAAGATCCGGCCGCGTAAATATATCTGCGTTTTGTGACAAACGTCTTGCTCGGTGGTACTGTACTCCATGCACCTTAACGGTGCGCGTGATTCGGGTGTAATCTTAAGCTAAACGACGTTCCGAATGTTTCCGACTTCGACCATTTCAGCAGCGCCAATAAACGTCGTTTAGCTTAAGATTACACCCGAATCACGCGCACCGTTAAGGTGCATGGAGTACAGTACCGCCGAGCAAGACGTTTGTCACAAAACGCAGATATATTTACGCGGCCGGATCTTAGCATAACTCCCCGGGCGTGCCAAATCAGTCAGGCGGAGTGGCGGGTGCCGTCTCTTTTTAGAGTCGAATTATTAAGAGTACCGGGCAGATAACTCTGCGACGATTTCCGGTTCATACTTAGGGTCGGTTCATACTTAGGGTCGTTACAGGGCACATGCTCTGGTGATCAACGATATCCCAATAAAATAGTAAGAGGCAAATTGCATCAATTTCCCTCCATAAAAAGCAGAAGAGCCGATGCGTGGATCAAGGCGTGCTGCTGGCCACACGATCAGCTAAATCTCAACCGGCTTAATAAAAAGAAAGGAGTCTGCGCGGGGGTGAGTCTCAGATCTGCATTTTAAATTGAACATTACTGTTGTTTAACATAAGTTTATTCATTTCTAGGCTTCAGGAAGCAAATTTTGGGAGGGAGCGCAAAGGTTATAGGTGGGTAACCTATAATCTTTGGGGAGCGTGAGGGTTGAGTGAGGATAAGACGTACAGTAACGCTTCATTGCGAGGATGATGGCTATGTACCTTACCATCTCATTACACAGCTTGTCTGTCGTGATGGTAGTTCTGAGATTTTGGGTAGAGCACGGTTATACAAAGCTCCAGGATTAGAACAGAATATATCCCATCCAACGTGAGCCGAAGCGCAAAGGTTCACCCCTGCCTCAATCAAATCTTCGGGTCATGCTATTTACCGAAATGGCGCTAATGGCTTCGAAATGGCTTTAAAATGAGCATATATATCGTTATCCACTTCTTGAATATGATATATTTAAGCTATTCTAATTAAACCAGAACTATATTTGACCAAATTACGTTAGAAACAGCAACATTTTGAAACACAGACATGCGGTCGCCATATCCATCCAGGATGATGATTGAAATGGCGACCGCATGTCTGTTTCAAAATGTAGCTGTTTCTAACGTAATTTGGTCAAATATAGTTCTGGTTTAATTAGAATATATTAAATATATCATATTCAAGAAGGGGATAACGATATATATGCTCATTTCTAAGCCATTTTGAAGCCATTAGCGCCATTTCGGCAAATAGCATGACCGAAATCTTCGAATCGAACGTGGTTGGTAAATTTCTTTCTCATCAATGCAACTAGTGAAGGTAAAGGTAGTAGTTTTGTATAGCGACTCTACACCAACCCGAGGCGCTCATCCGTTTTAAACTTAACTACCTGATCACTGGAACACTTGATCAACATTTTACAGGCACCTGACAACAGACAGATACGACGCTCATTGTCACGCAGATGCCCACACTTCCCGAGCTGTCACCTCCACCGTTGAATCCTCTTGCTCATATATCTTAATTTCGTCTAAATAACATGAGTAGTATTTATTCATACCCCTGTCTATCACAGTCTGAGAAATCTTCTCACTGTCTGGCAAAAATGAGTCACAAATGCTGTCCGGAATACAACTCAACGATTCAGTTGGCGTTCGCGTCGAAGCCAATTTGCCGCCTGCATGTGATACCACGCCATCTCCCGCGAGAAAGGGGCGTGGCTGTGGATGGGTCAATAGTGTCTTTGGTCAGGACGAAGAAGACTGACGGGCAGCTGAGATTGCAATCTAGGGAGTGTCAGAAAGACTGGGCTGAAACACTTGAAGACCGTCAGACATCTTGCTTCTCTATAAGTTTCTTGTCCCCAGTTGTTGCCACCAGTCACCCTCCTCGTTCGTCTTGAATCCTGCTTAAGTGTGCTGTCATGGGTGTCCATGTGCAGATGGCGTACCATTCTCGACTGTGTCTGCCGTCCCCACACTCTCCTGCTCCTCCCCCTCCCCAGTCAAGTCCCACTACCCTCTCTATCCCCACCCCTTTTCTCCCCCACTCCTTGCTCTCTTCCTCCTTTCGATTTCTTGTCCCCTCTTCACTGAATAAACCTTACTTCATTTCCTTGAAACCTACATTATGTCCAAGGTGGATTTCTGATTTGTTTATTTCTCTCCAGAAAGCTGATTCAGATCAGTTCTATCGTTTAGATGAGACATTTGCTTAATGAAGTGCCAATGAATCCTCAAATTAAGCTTTACTGGGTAAATGAGTGTAACGATAAGGAAGGAGAGAATGTCGACAAGCTCTGCCATAATGTATTGCTTACTTGTCATCAATAATCTGGATACATTTCCTGCGCTTCTTTATTAAGAGCTGTCTACACCGCTTTTCCTGGGGGTGGGGGGTGGGGTGTAGATGGGGGAATGGGCGGGGGGTTGGCAAGTCCTCTTTTCTCAGAGGTTGTTAACCCAGGTGTGACATCGCCGAAGGTGATTTCATCGCGCATGGTTCTGCGCATGCCCCGAAACCGGAAGTGACGTATTTTGTATGAATTTGACACTTTATTTGACTTGTCTTTTTACTTGTGTGAAAGAAAGTTGAGCGCAAGACATGTGTTTTATGAAGTACATTATTATGTAAAATTGTCTGCCTGCAAATTTAAGATGTTCAATAGTTCTGTTCCAGAGAGAATTAATGCGTTGCCGTTCATTTGGGCATGCCTTGAAGTTGACCTGAAAATGGGAATCATTCATTCATTCCGGTTTTGACGCATGCGCAGAACCATGCGCGATGATTTACCAACGGCGATGTCACACCGGTTCTTTAATTGGTCAGTCATTCAGCAAAATGACTCAGAAAGCTCACAACGGATTCTGATGAAATTTGATGGAAGGTCAGAGGATTATCCAAGAAAGACTTCATTAAATCCGAAAGGTTATCTGTAGTCTCGTTTTGGAATTACGACCAAAAAGAGATAATTTTATCGCAAATCACGAAATTGATGACGTCAAACTACTGATGACGTCGTCATGTGCGTTCGGTTCAGAAATCGCTTTCAGCCGCTAAAATGAACTAAACTTCGTAGCGTCAGGCCCGGCTAGTAAAAAATCCTGCCTGAATTAATTATACAGGCCATGGACGAGTAGTTGTGGTTTCCATGGTGGAGGTTTCCGCTCTCCAGAGAGCTCGCTAGTTCAAAATATTTCGATACAGTAAAGTCTCATGTTGCAGACGCGTTTTCAAAATTGAAACGCAGTAATACGATAGAAGGTTACTGGGCTATCAACAAGTATGGAATGCCGCACTCAGAAATGTTTAATAGCCTAACAAAACTTCACAGATCATTTGCGGCGATGGTTCTATTGCTTGCGACGATTTATTAACAACGTCACTTAGTAAATTTCTGTATGTTTGCACAGAATGGGTCTTGCAGACAACCAACAGATGCGGAGTTCCATCGGAGCAAGATAGTCAAGCGGGATTCGCTAATCAGTAACATTTGTGCTTGTCTCCGTGTGCCAACCAGCAGCGTAATTTCCATTGACGACCTTCCACGCTTGATCAATTGTCATTCTCAGCTAAGCATTGTTCGGGGTTGGTGCTGTTTTGACTGCTCTTTGGTCCTCTGATGGCTCATCCCTCCTTGCACTTGCTCTTGGAATTAGTTTTGCGGAGAACCACACCTATACTGAAACACTCATTACCAAGTAAAAGTAGGAGATTTCAGACTTCAATTAATCAATAAACACGTTGTCATTGGTAATGTGCTTCATCATTATTTACAGGAGCTTCCCTTCCCTTACATCTTGTCTAAAACATACACCAATTCCTGGCAGCCCACCCCCCTAGTGCTCTCCTCTCTTGCATAAGTACACGGTCAGCTCCTCAGCCTCTACTCGTTTGTTGAAACCGCGGAGATAAGCAAATGTTGCACTCAATCTCTTCGCAGTGTCGTGTTGTACGGGGGTTTTCCTAGCTTGGCCCGGGATGTCAAAGTACACAAACGCTGATGGTCGTTTTCGATAAACTTTATTCACGCACTGGTCGATACACAGTGGTGACAGTAAACAATGTCGGTGTAGCAACTTCACTCTACGCGCAGTGCCGCAGAGGACTCACTTCTTACAAAGGAGGGCTCGTTTATCCTCTAATTAAGCTCTCACCTTAACTCTGTCGTATCTGCTCCTCGTGTCTGTCTCTCTCTCGCTTTATCGCGCTTTAAATACCTAAACACAGGTTCCAGAGCTTTCGAGAACAGCCTAGGATCTCCTCCGCTGCCACGAAGCTTCATGAATGACGTCACTTGACACAGTCAAGGCAAATTTAGCCCGACTCGACCATGTAGCTGGGTAACCTTGCGGTAGCATCTGCCCAGTCCATGGGGTCAATGTCTGCAAGACCACTGCCCACACTGTCACTAAAAGGTACAGTACTCCTCACAGGAAGCGAGATGGGTGCATCACATGCCGCCCTCGCCGCGTGTATGTCTGCACGTCCTCAGGGGTCGCTCCATCCTCTCTCTCGTCTTGATACAGTGTCTCTCTAGGCTCGTCGTCGGTCGGGTCAGGGCGGCGTGGTGACAGCTGCCACCAGTCCGGCGGTAGATATCCCTGGTACCTCCAGAGACGGGTATGGTTCACGTAATGTCCTGCCTGTGGCCGGGCCAGCTTGGTGGTGCATCCCTTCTCAGCCCGTGGGTTTGAGAACCATGGTGCAGTACCCTCAGAAGAGGTCTGGTGATCGGCCTTGCGGTCGTAACCAGACCATTCCGTCCACGCTCCGCTGCAGGTGTGTCCTTGTGGACTTTCGCACTGCCTGCAGCATACTCTGGAGCGGCTCCACACACTGGGGCACGTCACGGGGGGTATCCTCCAATGGCCTGGCAACCACTGCAGAACTGCCAGTCTTGCTAGGGCCACTACGACGACTGTGGTGTCTTGTCTGTGAAGCACAGATGGCACAGCGCCGACATGAGTCGCGAACGGACTTGTGCCGACCGATCCAAAAGAACCGCTCACAGACGCGTCGATACGTCTTCCGCCTTCCAAGGTGGCCAGCTGCTGGGTCGTCATGTAGCTGTTTCAGCGCTTCCTCCTGCATGGCTCTGAGCAGAACAAGGAGAAGGCTGCAGGTTTCTCCCTTCTTGTCCATCCACTTTCTGTACAGCGCTCCATCTGTCAGCTGCAGGGCATCCCACTGGGTCTAGTACGCCTTGGTGACAGGACTGGTAATGGCGACCTTCTTCCAGGGTGGGCGAACAGGCCTGTTCTCCATCCAGCAGATGAGCGTCTCTTGAGTGGTGATCCGCCTCAGCGCTCCCGAGGGATGCAGTGAAGCATTCCTTTCACCCACAAAACCCTTGAACTGCACGTGGTGCCCATCAATCAGCAGGAGAGACCGCCCCCAGTCTATCACGCAGCAATGCTTCTGCAGAAAGTCTGTCCCCAGGATGACGTCATCTTCTACATAGGCGATCACGAAGGGGTGAGAAATAACAAGCACACTGGCCTTCACCTTCACTGTCACGACGCCGTACACAGGGATCGATCTATGCATGACGTCAGTGAGCACCATCGCCGATTCCTCTATCCTCTTGAAGGGGCACATACCAGTCCTCAACACAGAAATGATTGCTCCTGAGTCGATCAGTGCCGGATGATGGTTGCCGACAATGTGAACCTCGATCGTCAGTCCTCCTTGGTCTACGAGGACACTCTTCAGCCGATGAATGATGAGATGTGGGACGGTGGAGGCAGGGAACGCCGGACTTTGCTCCCTAAGCCATGCGCAGCCTAGTTTTCCTGGGCTGTGTTGGTCTTCTTCTTTCCCTGGGGTCAGCGGCGAGCAATGTGGCCTGTCTTGTCACAACTGTAACATCTAATTTGCCCTTGGTGTCCATCCTGACGAGAGGAACGGTTTTGCATCTTCTGCAGCAACTCCGCCATTAACTGACGAAACTGGGTCAGAGAAAGAGTGTCGCCATCACCTTCCGGCTTCTCCTGGCTGCCAATGGCTCTGATCCTGTGAGGGTGAAAAGTTCGCTGGGTCGCTTCCTCGTGTTGAGCGATAGCCTTGACACGGAGAGCTTGTTGACTGCCTCCGCCAAGGTGGTGGGAGCCAACATCTGCACCTGATGCTTCGTTTCATCGTCCACGGGGGCATCTAGAAATTTATCTCAAGCCAGATCGTTGATATTGTTGACCTTTCGGATTTAATGAAGTCTTTCTTGGATAATCCTGTTACAGGCAGGGTGAGCTCGCCTCACCAGCCTCTCGATGTCGACCGCCAACTCAATGAGCGATTTTCCCTTCTTGCGCTTTCTTGTGAAGAAGCCTTAGCCTGGTCTGCATTCCAGGTATGTTGGAACCTGTCACGGAGGGTCCGAACGAGGGCAGTGCAGTCTTTCATGCCTTCGGGCGGAATGGTTTCCAGGACTGTCAGCGCTTGTTCGGTCAGGCTGAGAATGAGAAAGTTGGCTTTCTCCTCCTCATCCCAGCCATTCATCTTTACTACTACCTCAAACTGGATGTGGTGCGCTTCCCACGATGCCTGTCCGTCGTACAGTTGCGGCCGTATCACTGTCGCAATGTCGGCAGTCGATGAATCCATCGCATTGACACACACATCAGATTAAAAAACGCGTTTCTCACCGTCCATACTTTGACTGTTTCCCCGTCTGGGAACCAATGTTGCACTCGATCTCTTCACAACATCCTGTTGTACGAGGGGTTCTCCTAGCTTGCGCCCGGATGTTGAAGTTCACAAACACTGGTGATCGTTTTTAATAAACTTTATTCACGCACTGGTCAATACACAGTGGTGACAGTAAACAATGTCGGTGTAGCAACTTCATCTACCTGCAGTGCTGCAGAGGACTCACTCCTTACAAAGGACTCGTTTATCCTCTAGTTAAGCTCTCACCTTAACTCTGTTGTATCTGCTCCTCGTGTCTGTCTCTCTCTCGCTTTATCGCGCTTTATATACCTAAACACAGGTTCCAGAGCTTTCGAGAACAGCCTACAATCTCCTCCGCTGCGGCGGAGCTTCACGAATGACGTCACTTGACACAGTCAAGGCAAATTTAGCCCGACTCAACCATGTGGCTGGGTAACCGAATTAGCGGAGAGACCGATGTAAACACACCAATTGCGGGTTGGTTTGTTTATATCGGTCAGGTCATTGCCCTGGCATGTGGTCGAACCGGGCTAAAATGATCTTGTTGTGTCACGTGACGTCAGTCGATTTAGAGCTCGAGCTTTTAGAGACTGTGCCTCTTCTTTCATGAAAGATCTGGAACCTGGGGTTAGGTATATAAGGAGCAACAAAGCGAGAGAGAGCCAGACACGAGGAGACTCAAGCAGCAGATGCGACAGAGTTAAGGTGAAAGCTTAACTTTGTAAGGAGCGAGTCCTCTGCGGCACTGTACGTAGAGTGAAGTGAGAATGACGACACTACTTATTCTCACCACAATGTATCAACCAGCAGCCAAAGTTGGTCTAAGACTGAATGCTACGAAGGGCAGGATCATGAAGGCCAACAGCAAGAGCGACAGCAAGCTGAAGGTTGGAGAAAGCGAGGTAGAGGAGGTAGAGAGCTTCACGTATCTGGGTGCAAACGTCACTAAGGATGGTGGAGGCACAGCAGATGTCAAGAAAAGAGTGGCACTGGCAAGCGCGCAGTTCAAAAGGCTATCAAACACCTGGCAACCCAGCGATATCAGCAAGAAGACCAACATCTCCCTTTTCAAGAGCTTGGTCCTTTCAGTTCTGCTGTATGGATGTGAGACCTAGAAACTGACCAAGGGAGAGGAGAAGAAGCTAGACATCTTCCAGACCAAATGCTTACGGAGGATTTTCAAGATTTGCTGGCAGCAACATGTCTCCAACAAGACAGAGGCAGAGAAGATCAGTGAGTTGGTGAGGAGACGGAGATGGAACTGAATCGGCCATGTGCTGAGGAAGGACAGAATGGACGACTGTGCTGTGGCCCTCGAGTGAACACCTGAAGGAAGAAGGAAAAGAGGCCGCCCAAAAACAACTTGGCGGCGAATAGTGGAACTGGAACGAAAAAGTGCGGGCTGGAACATGTGGAACACAGCACGACGTGCAGCTGCAAACCGACCCCAGTGGAGGAGTGATGTCCAAGACTTGTGTGCCTCCTGGCACAGAGAGAATTAAGGTTAAGGTAAGGTGTATCAACCAGTGCATGAATAAAGTTTATTGAAAACGTTTGTAACTTCGAGTTATCAGCGCGAGCTAGGAAAACCCCCATACAACAAGAGAAGAGTGCAATATTGGTTCCTGAGACAACGAACAATCGAAGTATGGACTGTGAGAAACGCGTGACTCGATCAGCCGCACACGCGGAGGACAGAGCAACCGACGGAAGGCATTGCAATGAGGATGAAACTCCTGCTCGACTAACAGATAGAGCAGAGAGAAGCCCAGGAGGAGGAAAAAACGACACCGCGAACGGAAGGAGGAAGAAGAGGCTGTATACTGCGAATGGAAGGAGTTCGAAGAAAAAGAAAAAGAGGCATGGAGAGAACAACAAGAAGCCAATCCTCGCCAGCAAGAAGCTGTGTACCGCGAGCAGAAGGAGTTAGAAAAAAAAAAGAGAAAAAGAGGCATGGAGAGAACAACAAGAAGCCAAACATCAGGAAGAGTTGCTGCAGACCATCAAAGCTGGGACAGAGGGACTGCAGAGGGAAATCGAGGCAGTAAGCTTTTGCCTAGGAGAGGAGGTAGATCGCATTGATGCTAACCTCCAGCAAGAAGTAGCACGCTTCGACTCACTCGAAGGGGAAGTAACCCGGCTTGACACCGTCATCTGCAGAATGGAGAAAAAGCTGGAAGAGAAAGAAGAAACAAAAGCAAGCCTCTCCTATCCAGCCAGACTTTACACCCAAGATAACCACCAGGCCTCCAAGCAACTCCCAGCCGAGGCGTCACCGTTTGTTTCAAACCAGAAAGAGGCATACCCCCCAGCCGGTCGTCCAGTGCAGCAGCCACAAACGTACGATGGGAAGGCACCGTAGGATGCCTACCACATCATGTTCGAGGTGACTCGCAGATCAACGGTTGGGGAGAACGGGAGAGAGCGAGTTTCCTCATCTCCAGCCTGATGGGACAAGCGCTGACAGTCCTGCAAACCATTCCACCCGAAGGCAGGAACAACTACACTGCCCTCGTTCGGACCCTCCGTGACAGGTCAAAGACACTTTCTAATGGGACCGTCAGCTTCGCCAAATTGTGAGAGAGGTACTGGCTGCGCTCGATTTGTCCGCCAGAATCCGCCGGCGGGCGAGACGGGGCACCGGCGGGTTTTTTGTTGCGCTCAATTTCTTCAGGTCACGTGACGGGCAGATCACCCGGGGAACCGCCGGGTCCGCCGTCAGGTTTTCTGAGGTGAACGAAGATCCAAGATGGCGACGACAAGACTAGGCTTTTTGTTTCATGACGATTTGACACTGAAAATATTTGATAATTCGTTCTCCACTGACTCATGTGTGCCTTAATTTGTCACCTCGCTGCAATTTCTGCTGGACAATTGAAGTAGATTACGATTTTTTTCTTTATTGTGTGTACGATGTGTGGTTGACGGTGGGAAATCCTGCATTAAGTTCGAATGAGCGTTTTTGCGCGGGTAAAGGGAAGCAACTCGCCGCTAGGGGGCGCCGTCGAGTCGCATCAACCTTCTCTGTCAGGGAATCTCTGTTCCGTACTGTAACTTTCATTCCGGCGAACCTCTTTGAACCTTATTTTGCGATTTTCTGCATCTTGTGACTACCGAAAATGGCAAAACCATTCGGAGAGTGGACTAACCAAGAGTTGAGAGCTGCATTACGTCGGAGAAATGCACGGATCTCTGGACGAAAGGCTGATTTGGTGGCAAGGTAGGTTCAAGAGTTTTCTCAGATTCACAATCGCATTGTTTTGACGCTGTACAATAATTATTGATCTATATATTTTTCGGTGATAGTTAATGTGTTATAAATTACCGAAGTGGTGGAAAATGGCAGGATTTTGTTCAGTTGCTTGTTCAAGTTGTTGGCAATTTCGTTAAATACTAATCTAATGTAGGTATGTCACAATGATTTTTTTTTTTGGGGGGGTGGAGGATTCAAATACACCATTAAAAAGCACTAAAAAGTAGAAACATTGTAGATTTTTTAAAAATCGGTTAATAGTTTTTAAAATGACGTTTATTTGAAGGATTAAAATATTTGTGAAGAAAAGTGCTCCCAAATTTCTCTGTTTTGTATTACAGCCAGAACTCCGTTGTCTTTTGCTCAATTATCTCACAACTTGGCAGGTGGGCTTCTTATATCATGCAGATGATCTAACCAAGTGTTGACAGACGGAAAAATACTGGGCCTGGAAACAAACAACAAAACAAACCACAACATACACGATGTAGCAGACAGCAAAGACCTATTCCGCCAATCAAACTACTGCGATTTGGTCACGTGACAAGAACCTATGTGTACCTGCATGTTTTGTATTACAAATGGCCAGAACTCCGTTGTGTTTTGCTCAATTATCTCACAACTTGACAGGTGGGCTTCTTATATCATGCAGATGATCTAACCAAGTGTTAACAGACGGAAAAATAGTCGACGGGGCGAAAATGTTAGCGACAGACGATGCTGCGCGAACCGGGCACCCATTCCACCGTTTTATTCTTTCCCTGGCGTTTCACGGCGTGAATCCATTCCTTTCTGACAAGGGGATCCTCTGGGAACTTATGACCGCCAGGTCTGTTGCAGTTAACCACGCAACATTTGTTCACCATCGTCAAATCATTTCTCCTCACCAACCAAAACAACATGTCAGCCTTTGCTGCTAGCGAGTCAGTGACGCGACTCGCAAGCGCCCCCTATCGGCAGACAATTGCCGCGCAAAAGCGCTCATTGAAAATTCTCTCGCGAAGGGACGTAACTCTACATTCTGACCTCCCTTTGAGTAAAGGAACATCGCTCGAGTGCGTGGTCTTAGTGTATAATTATAGGGTCTTTGACTGCACCTAGGCTCAGGAGTCACTTATCAGGACATAGGTAGTGGTAATGAAAATGTTCAATGTACACAATAAACTCAAACCTTACCATAAACCAAGAAGACAGCACATTTCCTCATCATCGCGACCGCTGTCTAGTAACTCTTCTAAACACCACAATTGTGCCGCCATGTTGATCAGCCGAAAGCGCTCGATTGGACCGAAAGCTGTCGATTAGCCGGTCACGTGACGGGGGATCGCCGGTCACTTGGCGGAGGACCGCCGCCGACGGAGTCAGGTGGATAAATCGAGCGCAGCCAGTGATTTGCGGAAATATCACTTCCGGTGAGCCACTATTTTATTATAGCTGCGCTGTTTGCTCTCCGATGGAAGCTCACTAACTTATGATATTAATTTGTCAGTCTGAAAAATACTTCTTGATGACAAGTACAGCTCCTAAACTTTTGCAATAAAACTAACGGCAATACTGAACAATCACGCGCACATTCCCGCACTGGTCTGGCAAATGTAAACAAATTGTTAATGATGATGTCTACTTGTATAGCGCACATATCCATATACTGCCGTATGCTTAAAGCGCTTCAGCCGATGTTGAGGCTGTCTCTCAGTGTGTCGTGTCTCAAGTCAATGAGACCAGTCTCCTGCTGCCAAGGCCAATTATATTGGCCTAGGGCGCTAAGACTACTGTAAGCACAAGGGAGAATTTGTGCGTGCTGGGTATTTTTTATGTGGCCGGCACTCACCCGTCAAGGACATGAGCGCCAGGATCTTTATAGTGCGCGATTGATGTTGTTCGACTATGAATTCTTGCTTCCTTATATACGCTTAAAGTGTCTTTGATTACGAAAATAATACACCACTTTCTTTCAATCTTCGAATTAATGAAAGACACTACTAAGTGAAAACACGATTACTACTTGTCCACTGTAGCTTTCGTTCTACCGGAAGTAATGTTCCCACGAACGTCAAAACGTCACAGAGGCCAAATGACAAATCGCGTCAAAACTGCAGAAGCTGGCGGTTCCTTTCAATAGTGTCTTTGCCCCACGCGATTCGTCAGAGGCGAATAAATTGGGACCTCGAGACTTGATTTGCGTTTACTCTAAACTGTTCTAATGATTTTCGTGTTTAATGGCCTTACATAGCTTACAAATGCTGATAGACCGTAAGACTCCATCCATCCATCCATCCTTCCCCACCATCTTGTCTAAAACATGCTTCATCAGTGTTTGCTTTGAAGCGAACTTTTCTGATGTTAAACTTGAGCAAACGTTGTAGCGTCATGTAAATCTGCACTTTATGAACGACGTGTGAATGACTGTTCAGTAATGCTTCCACTAAAGAAAAACAAGAAGGGCAAAGCCCATACGACTCACATGCTTGACCTTGACCTTTATATGACCTTGACCTTCAGGTGACCTTCAAGGTCAAGGTCAAACAACTAAACCTACCAATTACATCATACACTAAGAAATGCTTTACACATTTTTCCTACCAAAATACATGTGACCTTGACCTTGGGTCAAGGTCATCCAAGGTCATGCAACACAAAGCTGCTAATAGACCTTATTCACGCGACCCGCCATTTTGGTTTTAAAACGAGGCCCCGTACGCTAACGCGGCGACCGCGCTACCTTCACAGTATTGATGGAGCGGCAGTTTGACAAATGTTCCGGACTTTTCTCAAGGTGATGTGGAAAGATGGTCGAACGAAGGCAGAACAATAGCAAGAAGACAAAGTGACAAAGGCTATGAGAAGTGGATTGAAGGGTTTATCGACTACGATGCCATCAAACGTTGGTACACAGTGACAAGTTCTTTCGCTTAGATTAGAACTGAGTGTTCGACTTTTATTCTTTCTTGGTGTCGCTTTCAAATCTGTTCACAGTACTAGGCTGGCTGGTTTACTTAGATGTGATTTTTTTAATGCGTGCTAACTGATATTAGGTTTAGAGCTTGAATTTTCGATGATATTACACAAGTTTTTTTTCGCTTACAACTCGAGTGTTCGAACCAATGAAAACCACGAAAAGAGACGGTCGTTTCGTTCCTTGCCTGTCATTGGCCAGCTTGTCATGAGGTCAGCGCGTGATCACGGGCTGACCTCATGACAAGCTGGCCAATGAGAGGCAAGCAACAAAACGGCCGTCTCTTTCCGTGGTTTTCATTGGTTTGAACACTCGAGTTGTAAGCGAAAAAGAACTTGTGTAATATCATCGAAAATTCAAGCTCTAAACCTAATATCAGTTAGCACGCATTAAAAAAAATCACATCTAAGTAAACCAGCCAGCCTAGTACTGTGAACAGATTTGAAAGCGACACCAAGAAAGAATAAAAGTCGAACACTCAGTTCTAATCTAAGCGAAAGAACTTGTCACTGTGTACCACCCTTTGATGGCATCGTAGTCGATAAACCCTTCAATCCACTTCTCATAGCCTTTGTCACTTTGTCTTCTTGCTATTGTTCTGCCTTCGTTCGACCATCTTTCCACATCACCTTGAGAAAAGTCCGGAACATTTGTCAAACTGCCGCTCCATCAATACTGTGAAGGTAGCGCGGTCGCCGCGTTAGCGTACGGGGCCTCGTTTTAAAACTAACATGGCCGCCGCGTGAATAAGGTCTATTCAAGACATAGGAAGCACAATGGTGCTTATTGGCACTTTCTACCATGAGATATGGTCACTTTTAGTGGTTCACTACCCCATTTTGGTCACATTTCATAAGGGTCAAAGTGACCTTGACCTTGATGATATGTGACCAAATGTGTCTCATGATGAAAGTATAACATGTGCCCCACATAATTATAAAGTTTTAATCAGTTATCTTCCATAGTTCAGGTTCAAGGTCACTTCAAAATATGTATACAATCCAACTTTGAAGAGCTCCTGTGACCTTGACCTTGAAGCAAGGTCAACCAAACTGGTATCAAAAGATAGGGATTACTTTGCCCTATATACCATGTATAGGTCAGGTATCCAATCTCAAAAACCTCAGAGAAAATTGAGAAAATGTGAAAAATGACTGTTTTTTAGACAACATTTATGGCCCCTGCGACCTTGACCTTGAAGCAAGGACAAGTCACTATGTATGTTTTTTGAGGCCTTGTCATCATACACCATCATGCCACATTTGGTATTGATAGACTTAATAGTGTCCAAGAAAAATCCAACGTTAAAGTTTTCGGACGCCCGGACGCCCGGACCAGACGCCCGGACGCCCGGACGGACGAAACGGGTGAGTACATAGACTCACTTTTGCTTCGCATGTGAGTAAAAAATTCATGCACATTTTTCCTGATCTTCTCCTGGCAAATGACTCTTGCGTTTGTCTCTGGCAAAGAAACAGCAAAAACTGTTGTCTCGAGATTTGTAACATAAACATTTGCCGATATTACATTTTGTTAGGCACTCCAGAAAAGATTTAACAGTTGACCAAGGCGACCAGTGAAGATTTTCTTTTGATTTTTGCTGGAATGCCATACAGACATACACGAATAACATCTGACCACTGCTGTCCAGACAAATTCACAAAAGGGAATACCCAAAAGCCAGATGCAAATTACACAATCACTTTTTTAATTATGTGGCAGCATACGGAAATAGTATTACACTCAAATCGAGTGTTTAAGTATACGCGTCACAAAATATATTTTATTGAAATGATCACATTAGAAAAATCGAGTGTAAATTAGATAGTTGGATGACTATAAAGAGCTCGTGTCATCACAACCGATCGCGTGACTATCCAATGAAGACGTAAATAAGTCACTACGAAAGGTCAGCAGACAAGGCGAGGGAAAGATAAAGTATCGGTTATTGGCCATAATTCGGCAGCAAAGTGGCTTGGTTAAGTTGAACGTGCACTGCATTATCAAAAGCCACGAAGTTTTCACTCCCCGGCCAGAGTTAGCTTTAGATCCTTGTATATTCATCGGCCAGGCCTTGGTGTTCGAGTTTGTATCCACTTTGGGGAAGGCGAGAATCCAGTGCTCTATAACTAATAACATTCTGCTGGAAACAATGACGTCTTCCGCACTAGACTAATATGGAGTTCAAAGCTTTTCTTCTTCTTCTTCTTCTTCTTCTTCTTCTTCTTCTTCTTCTTCTTCTTCTTCTTCTTCTTCTTCTTCTTCTTCTTCTTCTTCTTCTTCTTCTTATCAAATTGAAACAAGCCATTCACCTCATCAATCAAAGTTATAGGTCAAGTTTTTTTCCCTCATCCGGGATAACTCGGCAAGAGCCCACCGTGCACTCGCCGAGCAAGGCTGACGTGATCTTAAAAATTACTATCGATTTTCATGAGCCTCATAAAATTTCAATCTTTAGTATTTCTATGTGCATCACAGATCTTTCTGGTGCAGAGCGGGGAGAGCCTGGGGACCCTATAGTCATTTTTGCTGCCCACAATACTTGGGTCTGTGGACGCAGTGCTTCCTCCTGTGGTAGTCACAAGGGTCGGTGCATCTAGAGGCCCGTATCTGGGAGCAAGACCTGCTGCTCAGATCCGACGACGACAGCAACCCACATGGAGGCTCGTCCAGGAGGACAGGCTTGCCGCAGGGAGGATAGAAGGGAGGGTGGGACCTACTGCAGGCGGTGTTGGACAGCGGGTTGGAGCTCGTCATGCTGCAGGAGGTGATGGGGTTAGGCCGCGGACATGGGCCGCAGGTGGGCTCATTGGCGTTGGGGAAGAACTTCTTGCTGGAAAACGAGTGCAGCCGACACTTTTTGCCGGAGGCGAGGCACGAGCAGCATTCTTTTTGATCCGATAAGTCCTCCGGCTGGCACAGTTTGGGCGAACAGGGCGTGGGGAAGCAGGGCGGATCTGGTGAACACAACCTTGGATAGCAAGGCGGGTCTTGGTTGCACTGATAGGGGTAGCAGGGATCATTCGAACACAGCATGGGATAGCAAGGGTCAGGGGGGGGACAAGGCTTGCTGTAACATGGGTCTTGAGGACAGGGCCTTTTTCTGCAAGTCGGTTCCGGTGAACACGGCCTTGGGAAGCAGGGCGGATTAGGTGAAGAAGGGCATGGATAACGCGGTTCATCAAACGGACAGGGCCTGAAGCAGAAGGGGTCCTTAGGACAAGGCCTCTTCTTGCACAGTGGCGCATCTGATGAGCACGGCGACGGTAAACATGGGTCATCTAGGGGGCAGGTTCTCGGATTGCAAGGGTCATCGAGTGGACAAGGCCTCTTGCAAAAGGGCAGTGGTGGGCACGGTCTCCTGCAGGTTGGATCTGTTGCGCATGGCCTTGGAAAGCACGGGTCGTCCAAAACACAGGTCCTCGGATAGCAAGAGTCATCGAGTGGACAAGGTCTCCCACAAAGCGGATCTGGAAAACAGGGCTTTTGTTGGCAAGAGTAATCGAACACGCAAGATGCAGGGTAGCAAGGCGCAGGGTAGCAAGGCGCAGGGTAGCAAGGATCCTCCCACCGCTTCCTGCACGATGGGTCCCGTTTGCAAGGAGGCTCTGGTAAACAAGGCCTGGAGCGGCAAGGTT
>JAWQFJ010028063.1:142500-147500 GCA_034096865.1 Theodoxus fluviatilis | reverse complement strand
TTGCGAATAGCATGCGAAACTACACTCCTAGAGGGCATTATTGGTGTATGCTGGATAAACAAGGACAGATTGTTACCACAGGAAAAACTTTCAACGAAATATTTACCGTATCCAGTAGTTCATTGGAGAAGTAAACGAGCTTTCTCTTGCCTTTCCCCATCGGATTGATTATGACGTCACATCAATGAAACGTCATCGCTTGAACTGCCTCAAGTATGTCTAAAAATAGTAATCGAAAACAACCACCGGGTTTTGTGGACTTTGACTACCCGGCGCAAGCTGGGAAAACCCCCGTACAGAGAGGAGTTGGCAAAGGAGACAAGTCGCAAACACGAAGTACCTCTGGACATCTCTTGGATAGGTGGTAGGGAATTATACCACTTTTCCCCGGCACACCACGGCCTCTTGCCTTCTGGGTGACCTCTCACTCTCAAACTTCAGTCTTGGATCATGGCAGTCGAGAGGGAAACCTGGTTGGGGTGGTCTGGACAGTCACCAGATGTAGTGAGGAGATGAGGATCTTCTCGGGTCGCTGTGCGTGCGCCGGTGTGTCTCGCTCCTAGATCCTTCTTTGGCTCATCAAAGCTCCCGCTTTTCTTCCCCCGCAGTATTTTTCTTGTAAAGGCACACACGTTTTTGTAAAACACTCTAACCTTTACTCTGCACCGCTTTCTCTTTGTCCTTTCATACTCACCCCGTGCCAGTGTTTGCATTCTGATGTCGTCCAGGAGCGTCCTGATGCCAGGTTTTTCATTCTCTGGGGCGGATGTAAGCTTTTTCTTTTTGTGCCACTGGTGCTGCTGGGGCGGCCTTTCTCACCCGCCTCCTGTTGGCCTGTTTATCTGGGCGCTCCTTCTTGTAAGGCTCAGTCCCGAAGCGCTCGTCACAGAGGTTGCAGACGATCTCGGACATGGCTCGGGGCCTCCTGTCTATAGGACCACGCAACGTTGCCCGCAGGATCTTGGCCAGGTCCATGTCGAGTTGGGCCCAAGTGGAGAGGCTGTTTGCTCAAGGCAAACGTATTCACTGCTTGGTTTCCCGTTCGCCTTGAGAAGATGAACCAACTCGGGGTAGAGGGACACTATGGTGTGCCACCTGGTCCACTGCACCCTCACTCGCCCTACAAGGTCCTTTCAATTCGGTTGGGCCTCCGCGCTGCTTCTCCCTCAGGCAGCCCTTTTTTGTCAGGTGAATTTTTATTGGCCTGGCAGCCTTGAAGGAGCGTCCGCAGGAGTAAACCGTGTTTTCCCACACCCAACCGTTGGGCCCTGGGGGGTGTCTTTCGTTAGCCAGTGTCGTAGCCAGTGTAGGTGGACAGTCCCCAGTGCAAGGCGAGCAGGGTGACGAGCCCTTCGCCTCCTACGCCGTCAGTCCGGCTGCCTGCACTGCCTATGTACCGGCGGACCTCGCCGCCGCAGTGATTTCGCACTAACTTCTGTGCAGGGAAGCTAGCAATGTCCCGCTGTCCCTACTGTGCTGTCTCTCCAGCAGTCAGTACCTTTCCACTCGTCAGCCGGCCTTTCCCGACGGTCTGCCAGTTAGAGTTCAGCACACAGCTGCTGCCGCTGGACACTCCACTCTTCAGCTGGAACCCCTGGTCATGGAGATTTCGGGGCCTGCTCCAGTAGCTCGACCACGGGCAGCCCCGTAACAGCGCTAAGCGCCACCGGAGAGTGTCCACTAAGTGATGGTGGCTGCCTACGAAAGGCGCCTGCTGGATTGCCACTCCCATAGCGAAGCAGCCTGAGCAATTTCCTGAAGCTGCCCTGCTACCTTCCGAATGGTCTTGGACCCAGCGCCATAGGAAACTGATAGCGAGTGCCCCATGAAATCATGCAGCCAGTCTCGACTGGGAACACTTCGCAGTCCCGCCCGCGCTCCCTGCACAATCTTAAGGGATTTTTCCATCCTCCATACGGCACACATGTCCAAGCCACCGCTGTCGCCTTTGCCTCAAGAAGAAGGCAATGGACGGGCTGCCAGCTAGGAACTAGGTATATCAACATCCAGCACCCTGTGGTTTGTATCATTTTGATGATGTCATGTTCAGTAAGTGTCTTGCAGCAAGGTTTGCCCGAGGAGAAATGCTTTTTTTCTCTCCTGTGTGTCCTTGCCTCTCACTGTTGCATTTTGAACATAGAACTACTTGAACAAGTTTCAGCGCTTCCTAATATTAAGAACATGCAATGACAAAGTTGTCGCTCGTGGCGATCACACGGGCGGCAAGTGAACAACCTCTATTACTAATGGATGGATGGATGGAGTTTTACGGCCTATCAGCCTTTGTAAGCTATCCAAGGCCGTTACTTTATCATGGAATATCATCAGAGTTGGTTAGAATAAAGAGCAAGTCTTCACGATCTCCCTAGGCCCGAGTTATTCGCCCCTTACGAACCTCGTAGGGAGACGGTTTTGTCAATTCTTATCCCCGACCCACAGAGGGAGTAACTGATGGCCACTCCTCTCTACACCACAAGGTAATGCAGTTGGTTGTCAGAGAATTTCACTTGAATATGACAGTTACATGGAAACGTACGTCATTCATGACACTCTGTTCCTAGTGAACTCAACCCGTGAAGTTGTCTTGCAAAGGAACTTTGTAGGGGATGCCCATTCTGTGCCACAGAGACTACCAAATAGATAGTATCTGGTAGTCTCTGTGGCATAGAATGGGGAAAACCCTTACTTCCATAAGCACGTCCTCCTGGTAGTCTCTGTGGCACAGAATGGGGAGAACCCTTACTTCTATAAGCACGTCCTCCTGGTAGTCTCTGTGGCACAGAATGGGGAAAACCCTTACTTCTATAAGCACGTCCTCCTGGTAATCTCTGTGGCATAGAATGGGGAAAACCCTTACTTTTATAAGCACGTCCTCCTGGTAGTCTCTGTGGCACAGAATGGGGAAAACCCTTACTTTTATAAGCACGTCCTCCTGGTAGTCTCTGCGACACAGAATGGGGAAAACCCTTACTTCTATAAGCACGTCCTCCTGGTAGTCTCTGTGGCACAGAATGGGGAAAACCCTTACTTCTATAAGCACGTCCTCCTGGTAGTCCCTGCGACACAGAATGGGGAAAACCCTTACTTCTATAAGCACGTCCTCCTGGTAATCTCTGTGGCACAGAATGGGGAAAACCCTTACTTCTATAAGCACGTCCTCCTGGTAGTCTCTGTGGCACAGAATGGGGAAAACCCTTACTTCTATAAGCACGTCCTCCTGGTAGTCTCTGTGGCACAGAATGGGGAAAACCCTTACTTCTATAAGCACGTCCTCCTGGGGGTCGAGGGTAAGAATAGGCCCACCGCTCTCCATGTCAGCTTCGTGAAAGGCGAATGATTTGCGAACTCACAACTTTACCTGCTCTTACTCTTAACACATTCTAGTGTTTTTCCGTGGTCAACGTCCTTTCATAGCATATAAAGGATGACAGGCCATAAAACCCCATGCATCCATTCTTGTAGAGCATGCTCCAAGTTGGCGATCACCTGGATCTGTGTGAAGGGCCGCTTCCAGGTAGTTCTGTCTTTCGTACATGCCTTAAAGCTTTTCCGAGTTGATTCTGGCCTCTTCAGACCTTGTTTTCCGCCATTCTAGGGGCGGAGATGGCCGTCTTCTACATGAACATTGGGTATTTCTCTTTGTAAAAGTGGGACTGATAGCGACCAATTAAAACACCAAACACAGAACTTCAGGTAAAAATGAAAGACCGCTTTAGTATCGGACGAACGAAATGGCCATGGTAAAATTTTCACCCCTGTATAGGTCTTCTTCCGGGTTGAAGATAAGGACAATTCTACCTTTACCTATTTTACATCGAAAATTTGCCCAAGCTGTCGTTTATGAAAAGCAATATTAAAAAAATACATTGTACGTAATGAAACAAAAGATTTTATCTTGCGACGGAGACATCATAACAGATGTGTTTATTTTCATCAAAATTCACAACAGATGTTGACATTAGCATGTTGCAGGCTGTGTCAGTGACACGCAATGGAAAAGTCCACTGAAGGGCCCACTCAGCCACTGACACGAGACTGAGGTACAATCAGTGAGTGGACGAATACATTGCACTGCCGACAAACCTTGTCACAGGTTTGGTGGGGGAAATCAGACAAGCTTGTAAAAACCCTTTCACCAGAAACCATTCAAATAAAGGCTTGATCATAACACCAGTTTGATGTAAGAACGTTTACAATCAGTGTAAAAGGAATCTGAATAAAATGTGAGGGTAGGCATTTTGAAATTCAACCAACATCTGACTCAACGTTGGAAGTGGAGGGAATGTTATTAGAACATCAACAATGAAAGCCTTAGGATGATTTTTTTTCCTTTCTAAATTTCAGAAGGCAGAATTTCAAACAGATCCTATTTCATTCCACAACTTATCAAGACATTAAACATTTGCAAAAGTGGCCAAATGTGCCTGGTTGCAAACAAATGTTGGTAAGTTGTACCAAATCAGTTTTAAACATCCGACTGGATAATTAGACAAAGAATAAGCCCGTCACTGCAGGCTATGGTGCTATGTGATGGGAAAAAAGAGGGAGGGGGGAGGGGGGGGGGAGATATAAAAGGCCACTGGAGCGCTTGATGCATACATCACATCACAAACCAAAGAAAAGATGGCACAAACGTATTGCATTTTATAAAACTGACATAACAATGACTAGATGAGGGTGAAAAAACAAACAAATAAAACCCCCAAATCATGAGCACCACTGAACAGAAACAATGGCAAAAGAACCACACCACCTTGAGACAAAAATTTAAAAATATTGCACAGGAAATGTTGAACACCATGATTATGACCCAGGTACGGGACTAGAAATTGACAAAACATTAAAATATCACCTCCTTCATAGCCGAGATTCTGTGTATACAATAATACAATATAGAATAAAAGTGGGGTGTGGAAATATTCCCAAATCATGGAATGCCAACAGAAAAAGTTGAGCAAGTTTGTTCCTTTAGTAATGCGTATTTTGTGGAAACTATGCAT
>JAWQFJ010028063.1:130000-137500 GCA_034096865.1 Theodoxus fluviatilis | reverse complement strand
TGAACCTGCTGACGCTGCAGGTTGGAAAAGAGGAGAGGAAAAGAGACAGTGGCAAATCCTCAGTTGAAGAGCAGGAACCGCTCAGACCTGAGGGCAGAGCTGCTGGAGGGTGAGAAATCAGGAAAGGAGCTGGAGTCCTGGTTGCCAAAATTCCCAGCCTTGCTCTGCACCTTGTGTTGCAGCTTGCGCAGCAGCTCCGAGGCAGGCGTGCTGAGGGACATGCTTGACTGGAAGAAGCCCATTGCAGAGGGTTCCAGAGGTGGAGCTCTGCTGACAAAGGGCTGGAACCATGACAGACTCCCAGGAGACTTCCCCACTCCCATCCCCAGGGCCTCCAGGGGGGAGGGGGTTGGCTCCAATTTGACAGGGGACTTGAGGGCCTGGGCAGGGGCAGATGGGCTGGTGGAGGTGGAGGAGGTGGAGGAGGAGGAGGTGGCTGGTTTCCCACTCTGTCCCTCCCGAGGCTTCTTCTGCCGCAAGAGGTGGCGTTCCTTGACCTTGTACTCCAGCGTGGAGTGGGGCACTCCAAAGTAGCTGCCTGCCCGGTGCACGCTCATCTCACCTCGCTGCACAGCCCGCACAGCCTCCATCAGCAGCTGGCTGTTGTACTTTCGGTACTGGCCGCGCTTGGGGCGCGTCTTCTTTGCTGGGTTGGAGTTGGAGGAGGTTTGGTGATTTTCCTGGTAGCCATCTCGACGAGCTCGCTTGGGTGGACTGGCTTGATCCGAGTCCTTGTCACTCCTAGGCTGGGAGTTCCCACCAACAGCACTGCACTTGCTATTCTCTGAGGAGGACGACTGGTTGGTGACGTTGTCATCGCTAGCATGGTCTCTGAACTTCATCTTCTCCGAGATGGTCTTAGCAATGATGTCCTTCAGAGTCTCCCCAATGTGGCTGCACTCACCAACACGTCCATCCAGTTTGAAGTCTGGTGAGGATGGGTCTTGAAGAAGGCCAAGCTTGGCACCATTTGAAGGGTGGTAGGACGGAATGCGAAGGTCATGCTGTTGCTGCTGTTGTTGCTGTTGTTGTGGCTGCTGCTGCTGAGATCCGGCAGTGGGTAGGGTAGAGGCCATGAATGAGACCATCGAAAAAGGTGGAAAAAAGATGCTGGGGGGCAGAGCCTCACAAAAGGCTTCAGGCAGTAGAGGGCTGTGCTCCAGGCACTCGGTGTGGGCCTTGAGCCAGGCACTGGGGCACTCCAGCAGGAAGCGTTGCTGCACCAGGATGTGGATGAGGTCCAGAAGCAGGGGAAAGCGCAGCAGAGCACTGCTGGGGTGGGGGCCAGAGGGGTTGGGTCTCTGGGTCCCATTCAAGTTGTGCTTGTGGCGCAGGTGCTCCAGCTTGCGACTGGCATCGCCAGCAGTCCCAGTGTCATGATGGTGAGGCAGAGAGAAAGGCAGTGGGGGCAGGGAGGCCAGGGAGCTGGCTTGCAGGAGATCAGACAGCTTCAGGCCACTGGAGCCTCTACTCTGGGTGGAGGCTTCCTCTTCCTCACCCCCTGAGTTGGAGCCTTCTACCTCTGGTGCCAGGACACCAGCCAGGTTCTCTAGCTTGAAGAGCTTGTTGCGGAGTGTAGAGCGGGGAATGCCATACAGTGCTGATGCTCGCCTCGTCCCCAACTTCCCCTGACGAATATCACTCATTGCTGCTGCCAACTCATCATCACTGTAGCCACGCCGCCCATTGGTGGTAAGGCAGTCCAATCTGGGGTGGTAGAGAATATTTTAAAATAAATTCTCAGCATACCTTTGGAGGTAAAGGTTCTGTGAATAACAGTGTTTATGATTAACATTCAGTATCAAGGAGGAACGGGGGAAGGCAGGAAGAAGGGGGGGGGGGGGGGAAGAGAGAGAGAGAGAGAGAGAGAGAGAGAGAGGAGAGAGAGAGAGAGAGAGAGAGAGAGAGAGAGAGAGAGAGAGAGGGAGGGAGGGAGGGAGGGAGGGAGGGAGGGAGGGAGGGAGAGAGAGAGAGAGAGAGAGAGAGAGAGAGAGAGAGAGAGAGAGACAGACACACACACACACACACACTAAACACACATACAGACAGACAGATGGACAGACAGACAGACGGACAGATGGACTGACTGATGGATGGACAGATAAACAGAGAGATGGACTGACAGACAGATGGACAGACGGACTGACTGATGGATGGACAGATAAACAGACAGATGGACTGACAGAGACAGACAAGCAGGGAGGCAGGCATACAGGGACAGAGGCTGACAGAGTCTGACAGAAAACTACAGAATAGTCAGAAACACAGAGACACAGAGAAGGCAGACTCACTCTCCCCCAGGACTGATGCGCGGGATGCGGAGTTCCACATGCTGGCCTGGACTGCCAGTTTCCCTGCGATCCATTACTTTGGCAGCAAAGACCCCTGGGTTCTTGCAGCCATTGAGAGCAGAGTGTCCCAGGGCCTGTGTGTAGTACTGAGGCAGGTACGGAAGCAGATCCTGTAGGTATCGCAGGTCTGTAGAAGAGAAAGTAGCAGCCATGTTTCCTGAAATTGGAGTCCTACAAACTGCAGATCTTCCAAACTGTCACACACAGCCTTGAGTGCATTAGACAAACAAGTCTCTAAAGCCTGCTTGATGCAGACCTATTATTCATTAAGCTCCAGTGTATTTGGAGTCACTGGTTAGACCCTTTCAGGTCTTTCTGTATGCACTTATGTCTCACAGAGTTCTATGAATGAATTACAAAGATACCATTCTATTTTTCAGAAAATGATACTGTTCCAGCAATCTTCCCTCACTCATGCCTAATCTTCAACCACACACACGCACGCACGCACACACACACACACACACACACACACACACACACACACACACACACACACACAGAGAAGGACAGGCAGGCAGGTAGGCAAAGCAGGGAGACACTTACTGGGGTTTTCTGGATCAGGCTTTCCATGTTTTGATTCCTCTGCCAACTGATCCACCACATCCTGATGACACAAAAGATGAAAATGTCATGCTATGAAGTAGCAAATTCAGTCTGGAGGCATTCACTCACTGGAAACCCTGGCTGCTGGGCTTTGAGGCCTGCTCCAGTAGCTCAGCCATGGACAGCCCAAGCAGCCACAGAAGCTACCAGGGGGGCATTGGGACAGGGTCTGATCATTCAGATCCAACTGCGCTTTCACACCCACCCTGGAAGATACAGCTAGCCAGCCTAGTGTCTGGAATTCCCTGCTGGCTGGCATATGTGATGCACCAACTATGTCCATTTTAAAATCTCAGTTAAAAACTCATATGTTTCGTCTTGCTTTTCTGTAACCTCCAAGTTTTTTTTCAAGTCCTGGTATGAAAGTCGTACGAGTGTTGTGCTATGTAGTATGACTGACGAGTAACTGCGTGTAAATGTGGCTATGCCCGCGCATTGAGTTCTTGCAAAAGATGCGCACTATAAATGCTATTTATTATTATTATAAACTGGTCGCCACACCCTGTGTCCAACCTCAAGAAATGTCACTATGCACATCCACTATGTGCATCCATGTGGATTTGGTTCTTGCACCAGTTTAGTTTACATGTAGAGCCGAAGCCCTGAATGGGAGGAAAAATTGTAAGACCACGGGTGTGTGTGTGATGTGTATGTGTGTACAACCATGGTAGCTCACCTGGTAGAGCATTTTGGGCACCAACCAAAAGGTAGTGGGTTCAGTTCCCGCCTGTGGTCTTACATTTTTTCTGTCTGTCACATGCAGGACCGGCTCTGTATGATAAACTAAACTGGTGCAAGAACCACAGCCCAAGTGGGTTATAAGTCTATCTCCCACACTGATACCATCCAGGTGGCACATGCTACTTGTGGCTGCCCATGTCAGAGCTACTGGAGCAGGTCCCATGAGCTCCACGGACATGGGTTCCAACTGAGGCGGGGGCTATCATGTTGCAGCTACCGTATGTGATCTGTTCCACCAATCAAACATGAAAATCAGCACTTTGCCCTCACTTGCCATTTCTTCTGGCAAGTTTATGACTTAATCCATCACTTGTCAAACACTGATACATCTTGTGAAGAAATGAACTCAGCGATAAAAACTTCCTTCGATAGCAAAAACCCCAAACAAACCCAACCTTTTTCAGTGAAGCTAAAAACATACATGGTGGACACTTGGCAAATGTGCTATAAAAATATGATAATGTTACAAATTCAATCAAATTTGTTATAGGAAATTTGTGAAGAAAGTTGCAATTTTTCAAAATAGCTTCTAGTAGTCCACAGGAAACATCTCCATCTTTAACAACTAGGTCTCTGCGATGCACATGCATTTTTTCCCCTTACTGTCATGCAGTCCAACAGCAGCACATTTCAACCTTTCCTTTCAGCATCAAAGTACAGAGAATGGCATGTCGCCCTTTCCTGAACCCAATCACACTAACCCTTGACTAACTCATTTGTATACTTGTACTTGGAAACCTTTCCTGTCACAACTTTGCTTGCCTCTCTGCATGACACACTGTATTCTCTCTTAGCTCCCCCACCCCACCCCACCCCCACCCCCCAACAACAAAAAAATTGTGGTAAAGGTAAACCGACCAACCCTTTTTTCCCCCTGCTGATTCTAAGCTTTCAATTGGAGGGGGAGGTTAGATGGTAAAAATCGAACTACATGCTGTGCCATATTGCCTGCCCTACAAGCACTACTCACGTTTAAAAAAAGCGATCTCAGCAAAAGAGAAACCTGATTTACGTTCAATTCGGCCTACTCTAAAAAAAAGAAATAAACATGAAAAATACAAATAAGTTCATGCCGATCTACCGACCCTTTTTTTTCTTTCCACATTACTGTAACCACAACTTTTGTCACATGCTCCAACAGCTGCACTCACCAGCTCTAGCAACCCCAACCCCCACCCCATCCCCCACATAACCTTCCCCCACATACCCTCCCCCTTCTGCATTTAACTAAAGGAAAATGTTGAAGTCCACATTTCAATTCAAGATGACTGCCTATAGACAAAGAGCACTTGATAAAAGTTAAAACAACCGAAATGATGTAGTGTTCTTGGTCTTATCTTCTAAATGAAGACAAGCAGGAACAATAGGATAGAAGATAAATGACAGGTGCAAATTTTCTTCAAAAAAAGTCTTTGTCAGATGAAAGAAGTAAAAGAAGTACTTACAGGGGGGCCAGAAAAAGTAATGGCGAAAGAGGCAAAACATGTACACAGGGGGGTCACCAAGAGGCATTAGCCGGCCCCTCTCTAAATCTTCTACCATTACAGTCTTGTGCTTGACCAAGACTTTTTAGTTGAAAATGTGTGCCTCTCTTTTATCTCAATATAACAAAACAAAACAAAACAAAACATAACCACATAATATAACATAACACAACACAACACTTTATTCATTCAAAATATTAAAGTTATAGTTATCCTATTATTCCTAGTTGTCTTCATTTTGATAATAAGACCAAAAACTTTACCTTGTGTGTGTGTGTGTGTGTGTGTGTGTGTGTGTGTGTGTGTGTGTGTGTGTGTGTGTGTGTGTGTGTGTGTGTGCGTGTGTGCACATTTTTAAAAAGCAAAAAGGACAAGTAGCTCTTTCCTAAACCCTACCACAGGAAGCTCTTGGCCATCTCATTTTGTGAATGTCTACTCCCACGTTTCCTGTTACAAGTGTTCAAGCCTTTGGCTTCTCATTTATCGCTGATAGCGCCTTTCTTTTCTATCCTTTTCTTTTCTTTTGGATGATGACTTCAGTTCACACCTTTTTTCCTGCTCCTTTTAGTCTTGGCTAAAGCAACAACAGCAAAAACGTTGTGGTTATTGTAACATGGCAAAAAAAAGGGGGGGGAGGGAGGGGAGGGGGGTGTTTGTTCAGTAGGTCAGCCTGCACTTCTCTTTTTTGAAATACATGTATATATATATATATATATATATATATATATATATATATATATATATATATATATATATATATATATTTCAATATTATATATAAGAGATCAGATTAAACATGTATCAAGTTTCACTTTTGCTGAAAATGTTTATTAAAAAAAGTAAACAGTGGATTCCCTGAGTGCCTGTAGAGCAGGGAAGATGGGACAGCATGCAGTTTGTTCTTTACCATCAATTTTTTTTTCTTTTATTGCATTATTGGAAAAAAGTTAAGGGTTGGCAGAAAAATAGGGGTTGGTTTGGTTACCATAACCCCAATTTTATATTTAAAAAAACAATTTTGTCCAACAAAGACACAATGTTTCCATTGAATTTATCCTTTTCCAAACACTAGTACTGTCATCTGTTGATTCTTTTCTCTTCTTTCTCTCTTTCAAAAAAGTGTACAAGATTATCACAACAGTAGAATAACTGTGTGCATGTGCATGTGTGTGTGTGTAGGTGTGTGTGTGTGTGTGTGTGTGTGTGTGTGTGTGTGTGTGTGTGTGTGTGTGTGTGTGCATGTCAATGCATGCATATATGCATGAATCTGAGTTCATTCTTTTTTTACTTCTTTGATCTGATGAATGCAATTGATTATATCCTGTCATATAGGTGATGCTCATTAACTGCTAAAAGCAGTATGTTCCAGTATTTTAAATACTAAAAAAATGTAATTGCAATATTCTCCTGACAATTAATGTTTCCTACCAATGTCTCTTTGTATTGGCTCCCCAAAACCATGATAAGGTAGACAATTTTAGAAAGATCTGCAAAGAAAACAGGCACAATACAACAATATTCAGACATAACAGTAATTTCAACAGTGTCATGAAATGTTTACACCTTTCACACAAACCCATCCCCCCCCAAAAAAAACAAAAAAAAACAAACTTACATGATATTAAGTGCAAAAGAATGGCAGGATCTGAGTTCTGGCAGAAGAGTACTTACAAATATGCATCTAAGCCTGGAGTTGCAGTAGAAGCACTTGTCTGCTGGCTCGAAATCTCTAACTTGCTCTTGCTCTATACCTGCAAATAGAAAGCATTAACACCTGCAGTGCACCAACTCATGGGACATCTGCACATTGCTGATCTTTCTGCAACTATTCATAAAACCAGTTGTTCACTCGATCACTGCCAAGCATTTTTCCCAGGCAAGGGTACGTGCTTCCACTATACTCTCTCAAACTGACACTCCCTCTGCAACAGAGTGCCACCTCCAGAGCTACCCCACACAAAATAATTTGGAACAAACAAAGAGATCAGGTGAACGTGGCCAGGTAGGAAAGCGCCACTTCATCCCGAAGGCTGAGCCATCTAGTTATCAACAGGAGGCACGGCAGCAGACCTCAAACGACCTGGCGGCTCAACAAAGCCAGCCGTATGGGACTCGGGGGAGCAGCCTTGGGACAAAGACTCTGCTGGAGCATAATGAGTGGGTCAGGTCGGCATTCAAATAAATGGGTTTTCACCGCTGATGGCTGGGGGCCTAAGCAGGCAGGCAGGCAGGCAGGAGGAAAGGGGACGTGCAGAAGAAGCCACAGACAGCCAGTTAGGCTGCTCAAGCAGGCGGCGAGGCAGGCGGGAGGAATCAAT
>JAWQFJ010028063.1:35000-125000 GCA_034096865.1 Theodoxus fluviatilis | reverse complement strand
TATTCAACAGTTAGCTATTCTCAGAACCTGTTGGGGTTTCTTTTCACACTGTGTGAAAGTGAGTACAGTGCTACACGTGGGATAGCTAATCTTAAAATAATAATCATACTAAACATTTTATAAATAAACACATAATTCATTTATATCTTTCCTTTATATTTAAAAAAAAGAAGACAAAAACAACAACAGACATTCCACTTTCAATTTGTGTGAAGTGCTGGAATGGTGGTGCAACAAGTTTCTGCAAGATTTGCCTTTCTCCCCTCATCTGGCAAGGCGCTTTTCGGGGCTTGTACTTGTAGCAACATCTCAGTGGCCGAGTGGGCTGGTATGCACAGCTCAAGCCGGCGTGACGAGTGCTCCAGATTCGGAGGCTGACATCAGGTCCAGGCATCACCCACTTTGTGGGGCATCAACTTGTCGATGCTCATTAACATACAGGCGACGGCGAGGTCACGCCTCAAAAAATGGGAAGAAGAGCTGCTGCGCTGCAGGGTCGTTCACGACGCTTTCTGTATCCAAGCTCTCCGATAAATCTCGGCAGCGCATCTTCAAGGCCAACACCAATCACAGACACAAACACACACGCGCACACGAGTCCATGTAGGAGGTCTATTGTGTGCTCATTTGAGGGACAAACATGGCGGTTATGAAAATTGGTGGAAACGTCATATCGTTGCACAATATGGTTTTGGGATATTGGGGGTGGGGGATGCGACACACGAGTTCACGCTACAACACAGGTGCGTGTGATGGTTTCGCGAGCAGCGTGGTCTCATTCCAGCCCTACTGGACAGCGATCGCGATCTGATGAAGCAACATGTCGGAGAACTAGAACCGAGCATCCTCCGTAGAGGAGTCCACAGCACAGAAGGTGCTTGGTTTATCGATCCAGCCCTCATTGGAGGAAAGAATAACCGAATATTGGCTAAAAATTTGACAATGATGAGTCCGATTCAATCGCGTTTCCTGCCCATCCTTGACGTCGATCAGATTAAAATCGAACAGGAATCGATCAAACAAACACTTACCGATCGCTACGGGTATTTTCTTGGCCCATGACAGCAGTTCTCTCTTAATAGACCGTCTTTCCTGAGCACATCGGGGGCTACCGCAATCAACCATGTTGACCGTGCCCTCGCGCTTACGTCACAGATCTCTGACCCCAAAATTGATGACGTTCCGTGTACAGGTGTTTGGTTCGCGCGACGCGGAAGACTTGTTGAGGGTGTGTGCACAGGTAAGCGATTGTACGAAGACGTTGTCAATTGTTTTGAAATAAAGGCTATGGAGTTTTAGTGAGTGCGAATGAACTGGTGGATATTGTGAGAGAATAACGAGAACAGAGAGAGAGGGAGGGCGAGAGAGAGAGAGAGAGAGAGAGAGAGAGAGAGAGAGAGGGAGGGAGGGAGGGAGGGCGAGAGAGAGAGAGAGAGAGAGAGAGAGAGGTGTTATAAGGAGTTTGAAAAGCGCGACAGAAAAATCAACATCGCTTGTGCGGAGTATCGTGTCTGATGGTGTCCTTCGAGAAATTCCTCCGCGGGATTCTCGGGAAAGGGTCTGTGACTCTGAGTGTGAGTCAGCACGTACGCTATTGATAGATATGATCGTGAATAGGGGTCACGTTGTGTATTGTGTTCGGGTACAAGACGAATTGCATGGGTTGACACACTGGGGGAAGTAGTTTTCCCCAGTGTCGTGCCAAGTGTTTGACAGTCTCCCATTTGATCGAGTAGCGGTAACAACACACATTCTTCTGAGGCAAGGTAATTCCGACTCGTTTTTGCACTTGTAGCCCGTGTCAGTGTGTGTGTGTTACTGAGTTGTTCGATCGTTGGCCTCGTAAACTGTGCTCAGAAGTAGAAAATTTTCGTGAGAGACTTTTGAAAGAGATATCATGACATGAAATATGCAATGAAACAGCACATTCATTCTCTTGTAAAGCCCCGATCAGGACCATTTGGCGACTGATTTGAAGTTACACAAAGTACATGTACAGTACTTTTTATTATTATTTTATTTACCGCATTTGAAGCCTGTGGATTTGATTAATAATTTTGGGTCATTGATGTAGCAGATTAGCTGTGCTTGTGTTAGTCTCTCTCTCTCTCTCTCGAGGGGTTCCGGCTAATTGGGGGTAGGGGAGTAGAGGAGGGAGTGTACACCAAGAGGCTTTGACCTATACATGTATGTTATTTGTTTTTAACATTTGGATGTTTAGAAAATTGTTTTTTTAAATAAATGTATATGTCATTGTAGTTGATTCAAGTTCCATATTTAAATTTTGCTTCTTTGGTACACTATCTACCCATTTTAGTATGTTTAAGAAATTGTACATGTATAATTCTTTTGATAACTATACTGACACTCTCTCTCTCTCTCTCTCCCTCCCTCTCCCCCTCCCTCTCCCTCCCTCCCTCCCTCTCTCTCTCCCTCTCTCGTCCTCTCTCTCTCTCTCTCTCTCTCTCTCTCTCTCTCTCTCTCTCTCTCTCTCACCACATTTGAATATTTTGCCTCAAGGGCTGAATGTAAGAAAGGCACTACTGCCTAATTCACTACCCTTGTAAAATAAAGTTCGTTTGTTCGTTCTCTCTCTCTCTCTCTAGCTCTCGATCCCTCTCTCTTTTCTCTCTCTCTCCATCTCTCTCTCTTTACTCTCTCTCTCTCCATCTCTCTCTCTCTCTCTCTCTCTCTCTCTCTCTCTCTCTCTCTCTCTCCTCTCTCTCTCTCTCTCTCTCTCTTTCTCTCTCTCTCTCTTCAATATCTACCGTGAGGTGTCACTTTACCCAAGGGAGAAAATTTTAACATCAGTCATACTTTCTGTCGGTAGCGATGGCCACCGAGGCGATGTACAAGTACCCTGATGGCTCCCAGTACGTGGGACAGTGGAGTGACCATGGCCAGCGGCATGGCTATGGCCACGTCTCCTTCCCAGACGGCTCGGCCTACTGGGGCTGCTTTGACAACGGCCTCTTTGCTGGACTGGGTGTACTGCAGTTTGCTGACAACTCCAGGTGAGATTCACACACACACTCTCTCTCTCTCTCTCTCTCTCACACACACACACACACACACACACACACACACACACACACACACACACACACACACACACACACACACACACAATCACTCATAAACACCACCCATCATGAAAAGATTAATTTTGTTAATAATAAGTATATTTTAAAATCTAAGTTATATGAAAATGTAGAACAGTGAGCAGATGACAATCCAAAGGTTCTGTTCCGATGTGGTTTTACATTGCTCTCACCTCTGTGATGAGGCGTGTAATAGATTTGCTGGTTTCGTTTGACAAATTGTTCTTGAGTTTTGCACAATAAAAATGCATACATGAATCCACAACACACACACGCACATGCACACACTCACTCACTCACTCACCCTCTCATTCACACATGCACACACTCATGCATATACTCTATTTATGGAAATGCTTCATAAAACAATGTTACCAACAACAGTGCTTAGTGAAAGACGAAAACAATGACATCTTAGGTGAATGCATTTTGCTTGACTTGTTCCTATTTATTCTTTGGCAGATACGAGGGTGAATTCAGACAAGGCAAGTTCAACGGGTATGGAGTCTTCTATCGAGCTGACAACATGAAATTTGAGGGAGAATTTCGGGAAGGAAGAATTTGGGGCATGGGTGAGTCAACATTACATGCTACACTGTGCACATTTCTTGTCCTTATTATTGCTACAGGTAGGGTTTGATTACTGAACATATGACTGGTCCCGTCCAAAAGAGTCACGGATGCCTTTGGTGATTTAAAGATTATTGTGTCATCAAAAAATGTCCTTTATAATGATACCAAAATTATCATATGTGCAGCGGTTGCTGAATTATGACAGTTTGAATACATATGTACTGAAAAAAGCTTTTCAAGAAAACATTTTTTTATGTTTGAGCTTCATTTTGCACAGCAACCCCCTACTCTGTTAAGCTAAATCAATGAAATTTAGCCGAGCCAATTCTTACATGCATCCCTCAATGGCTAATGAAAATGAGCTACATATTTAGATGACAGCCTGCAGCATGTAACCATAACAACTACTTGACTGATCTGTTCACGAGTTTGACAGAAGTGATGTGACGATGAGGTGGGCTGCTATGCAGTCAAGTAAGTTTTTACCACAAAGAAATTACAGTGCCTATCTGAAGATGAAAAAAAATACCACATTTATTGGTATATTTGAATTCTAGAACTCTTAGAGTATAGTAGGAATGATTTAGCTTTCCGAATGAAGTTAAATCTCAAAATTGCTGGAGTGACCCCCTTGAATGAGTTTTCTGTCATATCTTGATTTGAACAGAGCATCCAAGCAACTCAATTCGAGAGGACTAGTCACACATTCATCCCATGAAAAAACTTGTCAGCTTTATCTTACCAAGACTGTATCCATGGAATTAGCAAAATATCTCTACATAAATGCAGGAAAAAATCCACTGTCATTGTCAAAAGAACTTTCTTACCTTCTGTTTTTTCATTCCTTTTATAGTACTACATAGTAGGATCTTTTACAGGTGGGTCACTGTATCTATAGAGATTAAAAAGCTGGAGAGGCTTATTAAGGTATCCTCATCATGTTGGTGGCAAGCAGTAACGGATAGATTGGATATGGATTGGTGACTCACAGCAACAAATACAAAATACATTTGCATTCACTTTAGTTTTAGTAGCAGGGTCATTGTTTCAAAACCTTATTAAGTTAATGAAGTTGTAGAAACTCATGCATGTGATAAATGAGATCCAGATTCAGATGAACACTCGCCTTGAGAGCAAGTGTCTGTGAATGTTTGCATGCCAAGGTTGACATCAAGCTGATGTTGTGAAGCAATTCAGTGAAAGAGATGTCCCCATTCTTTTTTCAGGCCTGGTCACCTTTGCAGATGGCACTAATGGGCTGCCCAGAAATGAAGGCTACTTTGAGGGAAACAAGCTGCTCCGGCGAGAGAAATGTGAAGGAGCCATCTTCCGTGCTAGGGACTCTGCAGCAAAGGCCAAGAACCAAAGGGCTCGTTGAGCATCCCCAGTCGTGATGATCAAGACAGCATAATTTCCATGCATGCAGACTGTTATAATAACTCCTCTCAGTCTGTGTTCACCGAGCTCCAATAATCTGCTGTTATGCTGCTTTGACAGTAATATCTTCATTTTTAAAAAGTTGCTAGAAAGGCACGAGATGATTTACCTTAGCTTTTGATGTGAACAGAAGCCAATAAGGTTCAAAGGTTAGGTTTTGGGGAGTTAGGCAGCATTGGTGTTTTGTTGAGACGGTTAATACCAGGTCAGGAGCTGATATATAGTAACTAAATGGCAAACATCAGCCCTTGATGAAGGTTGAATTATGGATGTTTGCTTCTTTGACAGAGAGGAACAACTTGGATATCTTCATGTCCTCTCAAGATCTGATACTAGGCTGGGACCTTTAAAATGCGAGTTACATTCTGATCCATTTGGTATTTGCTGTAGGTGTGCAAGTGTTAAAATTTGGCAGAGATTGAAAGTGTTAGTGTAATGTGACTGTTGCTTGAAGGAGACAACTCTTTTGCAGAAAACTAAGTTTTGAATGGCAGGAACTTTGAAGTTTTACTGTGGACATATTGTCATAAGGAACCAAGTTTCCCTTTTCATTGTCTTTCATGCATAATTATACTTGGACTTGTTTATATTTAACTTTTATTGATCACGTGTAATGTAAATATAATGTTTGCATCAGAGAGAGATATTATGCAATAAAAATAAATTCAGTAAAACCAAATTTTTGTTTCAGCTGAATGTGAAAAGCGCAATACTATGCAAAAAAACAAGTGATACAATTAATAATATTGTTTATTTTGATTCAAAACTGACAAAGCACCAGATGTACATGTAGAAAAAACGGCATTGTTGTCACCTTCTGTTAAAGATTTGAATCAACAGCATCTTTAGTAAACAAGTAGCAGCAGAAGTAGCAGGAGATGCAACCTGCTCATAGAGTGGGCATTTTGTATGCACATCTAAGCAGTTCCAAAACGTTGTATATGTGGCAAACATTGAAAGAGAAGTGCCATTTGTCGGCAGCCTGTGAACATTTCAAATGACATTCATGTCACACAAAGCTGATGGCAAAAAGCTCTATCATAATGCACCCATTACCAGAAATGTTTGAGAATCCATGGGTGAGGAAATCACATTTTATGCATTGGCAAGTGGTGATACAGCAGGCCAAAGACTAGAAAGTATGAGAGGATTAGCTAGCTGAACCAACATTTTAGCAATATTCTAGGGGATGAAGTGGCGTTGCGACAGAGCCTGGACACTCCAGCTCTTGTCTGCAGCATGGAAGGACTCAGAAGCGACGTGTAAATGCTGGATATATACGATATATATGCATGTTAAAAAGTGGTATATTCAAAATAGAGGGTCAAGAAACCAGCACCTCGAATGCAAGCTATCATTTAGGAATGCAAACCTTCACCACCCACAAAGCCATGGGTCTAACAAAGTAGGCACAGAAAAAGACAGTAAATCCTCAAGGTTCCACAGATGAGCTGCAAAAGCATATTTACAATTTGTAGGACTTGCTGTTAAAAATGTACATACAGCAGTTTGACACAAAATGCATTAGCTTCATGCATCTATCACTTATTAGACACCACAGTTATGATTTCGCACAACAACACTTGATGGACAAAGGAGCTCTTCATGTGAGGGAGGGAAAACAATTATCCACAGTGAAATCCGACACCAGTGCATTTAAGTAGGCCTCAAATTACGTGCCATGGAAACAGTGGAAGTGTTGGTGTAATACTTGGACATGTTGCAACAAATGGGTAGATCATTAAACACCAAACTGTTGATGTAAATTACCTCCAAAAGTTGTAAAGTACAGGAAATAGGACAAGCAGATATCATTTTTCACCAGCTTAGCGATCAAGGAGCAAGGTGGGCAAGCTCTCGCAACAGTCCTTCTGATGATAAGTTTCCTTCAAGTGAGGTCAAGCACTGTTGCAATGTCAGCATACAACACCATCCAGAGAAACGACTTGCACTACTGTAAACCGCTTCACCTCAAGAAAAAAAAGGATGTTTCTCCTCAAATGCTGTGCCACTAGAATGGAGCATCGATGACTACACCAACAATACCAATGGTGTACTACGGGAAAAGGTGTGCAGTTACTAGAATCTGCTAAATCACCACTTCATGCAGACAGCAGCCAAAGACAACGGGAAATTAATGCCACTCAGAAAATGTCTGCAGTGCAGAGGTAAACAATGAACTTGTGACAAGAAACTTGTGCAGAGCAGTAAACTATAGAAATATGAAATGGGCTGCCTAAGAGCTGAACCAGTAACTGTGGAGGGGAGGAGGTAGGCAGGATGTCTGAGAACACTGATTTCATGGAAGTGCAGACAAGGTGAGGCCGGAGGTTTGCTGGGGCTGAAGGTAAGTTGGGACACATACTGGACAGGAGGCGTCATGGATTCAAGGCAGAACCACAGGGGTCATCTAGGGTGATGGGAGCTGCTGCCTGGGACAGGCATTGATGGGTATCTCGTACAAATGGAATGAGAGTTTTGTCTCTAAAGATCAAACCCTACAAATCCATGAGAATTCCACAAGACCAGACAATGTCATCCACATTATGTACATCAAAAGCAAAACTCTGTTTGAAAAGGTCAAAGCACAGAGGTGCTATGGCAATACAAATGTAACATTGGTCCTTGAGAAAGAGAGACAAAGTTAATATCCCCCTGAAAAACTAAGAAGAGTAAAATGAGCACTTAGACATTCAACAGTGTCAATGATGGCCCCTGTTCACAACCATGCTGGATGGCATTCAGATGACTACCTGTACATGGATTCTGAAATATATCCAGTAACTACACTGAATTACACTGGCCATCTAGAGTGAGCAAGTGGCGTGATGCGTTTGATACCACATCAACATGAAGCATGAAGGTTCCAGGTTTATAACCTGAAAATGTGAATGTTTGATAAGCAAAAAAGATGTGCAGGATGAATTACATTTCATTTAAAATGAGCTTGAGCCATGTTATTCATCTGGCGGGAGAGATGGGAGAAAAGTTATGTTGATCGAGGAAAATTGCTGCGACCCTGTCTTGTCACTTTGTCTGGAATGAATGTGTGCATGATTGTGCATGAATGCATAGGTAAACATCGATTGATGCACCTGTTGGTTAAGCGTCTTTACGTGCCAACAAGAATGAAAGTTGTGATGTCTGTGGGATCTTCCCAGAAATCCATGGTGTTTAGTTTACGTAATAAAAAGATCCTGGCAGCCCACATCCCAGTGCTCTCCCCTTGTGCCCTCATGAGTTCAAAGCCAACCCGAAGCCTCTGCTGGGCTATTGATAGCCTCTTTTTTAGGAGGTGTAGATGGTCCAGCATGCTAAGGCGTTGGGCTTTGCAGCGAGGCGCTGTGCCGTGGTTCAATCCCAGGGGCGGGAGAGATGGGAGAAAAGTTATCTAATGAAGGGATTTTAAAGCTCTCAGATTCTCAACCCTCACCCTAATCTACCTCAACTGTTTCTCTTGCTAGTGAAACACCCTGGCACAGAAGTCACTCAGTAATTCAGGCAAACCTCTCAATTACAAATGGATGAGGAGACACAAGTACTATCAAAGACTAACTTTCGTTTTCACAAGATATCACTGCTAACTTGAAAGTGATACAATTCACACAGAAGGTGCAAGAGAAAGTGACTGAGCTGATCTTGTGAGCTTTATTTCTTCTACTTGAGGTTTGTCTGTATTCCTCATCCCAACCATTACAGCAGGAATCTACAGGGACTGAGAAACACATCCAGAAAGAACTTGCTTCCTTGTGGACAGCCAACGCGCAGAGCAACCACGGTTGTGTTGCTTAGCCTAACTAGTTGGCAGATAATAGGCCGGTGTCTGTCGTGTCAAACATTTTACTGCCTTTACATCGGCTCTCATCATGTTGACATCGGCTTATTCCTTGCAAGATTTTGCAAGGTTCCTATCATAATCAATGCATCCCAGTCTCAGCAAGCGCCATTGTTTCCCGAGGCATGCAACCAGCTCTGAGCCAAGGAAGATTCCCAAGACAAGAAGACTGCATTGTCCAGGTGGTGGACTGTCATCTTGTCCTCCAAGCATGGTGGCTCAAAGAGGCCTCAAACAGCAGGTCCTGTTCACTGGACGCCAGTTTCCTGTCCCCACATCTGCCTCCCACGTGGTGACTGCTGGACCCATTACCTATGCTGGCATGCGAGCTGTGATCCAGACAAGTTTCACCCAAGTTGATATTTCTTTCATCACAAGGGCAGCAGCAAGTTCCCTGAGATGTCACAGAAGCTATGTGCTATTATTATGAGCTCGTTGTATCTGGCTGAGTCTTCACTTTGGTAACACTCAAAGATTGCTTCATAGCTCTTCTAAAAAAAAAGTAAAGCATGCATGCTCTATGACAAGTCTAGGCATGAACAAGCACAACACACACATATATATATGTATGTGCTCATGGGCAACATGCATATTCATGCATCCAAGGACATGCACACACACACACACACACACACACACACGCACGCACTCACACACACACAAACACGGGCGCGCACACACACACACACACACACACACACAGGTAGCCAAGAGAGCTACTACAAACTATAAATCTGAATGAGTAATAGTTCACAATGAACTGGTATCTCCATTTATGAACTATAATAAAAAGACATAAAAAATAAAGTCACTATGACAAAAAACCTTAAAAAATAAAGTCCTCATAAGAAATCTGCATGAGCAATATATGTATTACTCACTAATCTTTTCCCCTCAATCTCGATTAAAACCCCCCCAGAGAAATTAAATTAGAAAATGAGCATGGTCCTGGACGACAGCAGAAGACTCAGTTATGTAATCAAAAGATCTCCATACTGTGTGGAATCTGCCAGAAACAATCCTAGTGCCTATAAGAGAACCTACCCTGCAGAAAACATAGAGTGTCACCTGCTTCACCTCAAGCATAGTTATCTGGGCATCAGCATCCAAAACTGTCTCCTGTCCAGCAGACAAATACCTCACCTAGAAAAACTGCTTGGTAGCCATCTCTACTGCTGTAAAAAAACAACTAACTCAACAAGAGATTCCAGTACTACAGTGCCAGCAAAATGATAGAAACATTAGGTGGAGAGGTTTTCTTACATATTACCTTGAAGGGGAACAGTCTAGATTGAACAAGATTTTAATACATCACAAATGTTGATGAAACAATTCTACATATGTATCGTTGTTCAAATAAATACAGTTTTTAAGAAGAATGGTTAAAAAATAAACACAGTGAAGCTTCCTCTAAAATTGTCCTCCTCTATCTAGAATGAAACCAACAATCCAGTTGTCAAAAGCGTTCCAACAGTAACACATTATCACATGCATAAGACAGTCATGGGCACAAGTCTAAATAATCAAGTACTTTATCATCACCAAATGAAGCATAACAAACAACAGTCAAGATTGTCATGGCACTTCAAGATGCAGTCAACACATTGCATCAACCACTTCACATACAGCCAGCTTTGCTTTATTCTGAACCAACAACATCAATGGTGCAACCTTATAATAGCCTTGCCATTCAAGGAATGGTTTCCTTCACAGATGCTGTAAAAAAGTCATAATGCCATCTTCCATAATACCTGGGATGCACATAAACAAATCTACAAGAAAAGAAGTGTCATTGTTAGGAAGAGCTATCTGAACAGAGAGAAAAAAAAGTCACAGTTTTAAAGAATACATATCTTCACAGCACAGCAGGAATATGTATCACATTAAAATGCTTCTTCTTTCATACTTTGTTTCTAAAGACCAAGTTTGAGAATCTAACTCCATTTAGAAAAACAAACGTTGCACACAAAATTCAACAGAACATGGGTAAAATCTTCGAAGTAGCTGATGTGAATTTTCAGTGCTGTGACAGGTAGCACGAATGAAGTAACTGACCTATGATTGTCTAGTTGGGGGACATCATATTGATCACTCCACACCAGAGGCAACACTGCTATCATTCAGGTCTACAGCTGAATCTATGTACAGCTGTTCACTGATCAACTGCATATCATAATAACTCAGAATCTCCAGTTTTAAAAATTTCCATCTTTAAAGGGTCTCTTCCACTAGAATAGTAGTCAGAGACTTAAAAACAAACTAAAAGAACACACAAAAACCCTACTGTAGCTCTACATAAACTCTCTGTAATACTTCATGTAGATAACTCAATGGCAATGTACTGTGTCCATAAAATTATATTTAAAATAATCCATCAGCAGATTTATTCAGTTGTAAAAACTATACACAAGTAGTTCAATGTGGCATGACTGATCAGATAAAGACAACCCATTCCACACGATATCCACAAGTCAATTTCTGGTTTTTCCATCAGGTTCCTCTGATAACACTCGCTGGGGCTTTGCCACTTTACCAGGTCAAACCATAACAAAATCCCAATTGATGCAATGAATACATCATAATGAAAATTGAGCAGCCAAATATGGTCAAAATGATGTCAAATACAAGTTTATCAATACACATAGATTCAAAAAGCTGAATAAACCTGTTACTCTAAGTTCTTGTAAACGCTAAATGTAATTCTAAAACTTTGTAATACCAAAGCTCTCACAGAAATTGATAAAATGTTTCATAGAAAACACCCTGTAAATTGTAATGTATTCATAGACTTCTATGAAACAACTGCATCAGCAATACAACTCTCTTCTTTGTGACCCATCCGTTTTTATACTTTTTATTCTGTTTCCCAACTCTTCAAAACAGAACAAAAAAATCAACAGTTTTATTTTACCACAGAATGGGATTCAAACACACACACACACACACACACACACACACACACACACACACACACACACACACACACAGGCATGTGCAACCAACCCCAACCGGACCCCCAACCCCTCAAAAAAAAAAAAAAAAAAAAAGAGAGAAAAAAATCAGTCTCCACGCTCCCATAAAAAAATCGACCCCCAAACATCCCCCTCCCCCCCCAAAAAACCCCAACCCAAACAAACCCACCCTTCTGCACTCATCCAGAGAAACAAAAAACAAACCCCCCTATAAAAACCACCAAACCCTGCTATTGTGTTCTCATTATCCTACTTCTGCATGTATGGTGTAACAAAAGCCTCTAAATATTTCCCTATACATCCAACCCACCAACTGAAGGCCTGTCATCTGTCTCAAATTTGCAATAGACGACTCAGTCATGAGTCAAGACAGGATACCTGACCATTTACTCTGCCTACATTACCTATCACTGATTGCAGCAGGTTTCTGTCAGGGTCTAGCCAAGGATGATAGTCTTCATACTGGCAAGCTTGGGTCTGGGCCCAGGGGGGGATATCTTGTGGGGGCGGTTGGTGCGGGGAGGAGGTTGGGGTGGGGTGAGGGGAGGGGATCGGATGGAGCGACCCTCGTCCCCAAGGCGTGAGAGGAGGCTGCTGATGATGGTGAAAACTGCCTGACCCAGAAACTCCGGTGAAAGGTCGGCCTTGTTCAGGGAGCACCACAGCCCGCTGTCCACTCCCTGGGGTGCCTGTAAGAAGTACACACGTGGTCCTTGCTAGTGTGGATCCAAGAGAGAATGGAGAGTGCAACCAGCAGACAGAGAGAAGATATAAATGGGAGCTCTCAAAACTGACCACTGCAGTTATAATTCAAGGCCCTAAAGTATCACTCTGCAGCAGGGCTGCCTGGCTACATACTTGTTGTTTTACCATAGCATGCACTACACAGATCATTACAGACAGCAATGTCACTTTCCTAACTCCATTCATGATCCCATTCCAATAAACAATGGCTGTCTACTGCTTGGTAAACAAGAAGGGCAAAGCCCATACGACTCACATGGTTGACCTTGACCTTTATATGACCTTGACCTTCAGGTGACCTTCAAGGTCAAGGTCAAACAACTAAACCTACCAATGACATCATACACTAAGAAATGCTTTACACATTTTTCCTACCAAAATACATGTGACCTTGACCCAAGGTCAAGGTCATCCAAGGTCATGCAACACAAAGCTGTTAATTCAAGACATAGGAAGCACAATGGTGCTTATTGGCACTTTCTACCATGAGATATAGTCACTTTTAGTGGTTCACTACCCCATTTTGGTCACATTTCATAAGGGTCAAAGTGACCTTGACCTTGATGATATGTGACCAAATGTGTCTCATGATGAAAGTATAACATGTGCCCCACATAATTATTAAGTTTGAAACAGTTATCTTCCATAGTTCAGGGTCAAGGTCACTTCAAAATATGTATACAATCCAACTTTGAAGAGCTCCTGTGACCTTGACCTTGAAGCAAGGTCAACCAAACTGGTATCAAAAGATAGGGCTTGCTTTGACCTATATAACCACATGTAGCTAAGGTCGCCATTCTCAATAACGTGGGAGAAAATTGGGAAAATGTGAAAAATGACTGTTTTTGAGACCACATTTATGGCTCCTGTGACCTTGACCTTGAAGCAAGGTCAAGTCACTATGTATGTTTTTTGAGGCCTTGTCATCATACACCATCATGCCACATTTGGTGTTGATAGACTTAATAGTCTCCGAGAAAAATCCAACGTTTAAGTTTTTTACGCCCGGACGGACGCCCGGACGCCCGGACGGACGCCCGGACGGACGACACGGCTCAGTACATAGACTCACTTTTGCTTCGCATGTGAGTCAACAAAATGATACTCATCTTGGCAGTGTTTCAGTCCAACTCGAGGACATCATACATGCTGGTTGGGAGGCCAAAGATGCCCCTGCAATCTGACTAGGGTTTCTATGTTGGTGTCCATCTATCATTTCCCCTCTTTTGGAATGGTTGAGGGGGAATTCATTTCTATGTTGGCATCCAGCTAGTAAGTCAGTGCATCATCCAAGTTAACCCCACCATCATCAGTTCCCAAAACAAAACGTCAGGTATGTCACAGCAATTGAGACATGTACATAGAGCAGCAGCAGCATCAACATCCAGGAAACTCACATCCACCACTGTCTTTGGCAAGCTTTCCTCTGGGTCCTGCCACTGGACTGGGATTACGATGCAGTCATTCCAGACAAAGTTCTCCACCTCACAGACTGTGTCTGGTCCTCCTGCAGCAAGGTAAGCCCGACAGCTACAGTGCCAGGTACATTCAACCCAACTTATTCCCCAAAAATGTTTCAAAAGCAGGGAAAAATAAAATCACTAGACTAAGAAAATCAAGCCACACCAACTGAAGAATAACCAGTTCACTAGGACACAACATGTGAGTTTAAGGGGTCTCACTGACACATGAAATGCAGTTTGGAAATTTTTTCCAGCTGATGGTTGGAGCAGTTGTTGGCAGCTGTCCCACAAGACTATTGTCTCTGGTGGGGCAGCTGCCAATGTAACCTCAAGTTTTTCATTTTATCATCATGTTATGGTTCTCATTTACTGTACTGGAGAGAATGAAGGCAAGAACAATGAGTGATCAATGATTATTTCATCAAGATGCAAGCATGCTACTGCAAAGCTATTTTACACTGGGCTTACCTTCAATCATGAGACAGATGTCAAAGCTGCTGGCAACAATGGTCTCATGGTCCTGGGCATTGTCACTGGAGGCCATGGTCTTGGCGTAGGGCAGCATGCCTGACTCCTGTTCTCCCTCCTGGCCAGTCTGGGACAAGATAAACTCTTATGGGAAACAGTCTTCACTGGACTAGATACATCCCCATGGGAACTAATCATCCCAGGATTGGACACTTCCCATTGGGAAACAATCTTCACTGGACTACATACATACATACCCATGGGAACTAATCATCCCAGGATTGGACACTTCCCATTGGGAAACAATCTTCAGTTTGAAAAGAGGTGCATTCTAAGGGAATGGAGACTCAGAGGAAAGAATAAGTATGGGACAGATGCTGGGAACAGAAACTTTACTTTTTTATCAGTCCTTCCTAATGCACATCATGTTGAATATCCTTGGCTTTTCCAACAAATACAAATGTTAATCACAGAAGGCAGTAGAACTTAAAGCAATGAGTGAGTGAGAGTATGTACATGTGTGTGTGTGTGTGTGTGTATGTGTATGTGTGTGAGCGTGTGTGTGTGAGTGTGTGTGCGTGTGCTAGTGTGTGCATTGCTCCTGGACTTCTCTGTCAATCAGCAGGTCTAATAAAAATCTAAAAGATGGTTACACGTTATAATTATTCATTGATGTGAGATAATCTCCATTATCATAGACCAAGCAAGACACATACAAGGTGTCAGATATGACCCGTAGCTGGTGGTGATAATCGAACAACAAGCTCACAGAATCCCTACAGGGAACTAGCAAGGAGAAGAAAACAGCTTCACTCAAGCTCCACCCAAAAAAGAGAGTGGCACAGCAGAGTCACATCCAGGATTACAAGTATTTGCTTTCTCAAGCTGACAGAAAAACACAAGCAACGGCAGATCACCGACCTTGTTTTTTCTCTGCAGTAGGACATGGACCACGGCGTTCTTCTTGCCCCCCCTGGTGGATGAGTCATGGAAAGCTTCTGTGGTCAGTTTACCTACTCCACACTGACCAGCAGTCACCAGTGTGAGGTTGTCCAGGCCAGCCAGTGCCTGACCAATGGCCCTAGAGTGCACAGCAAAGTCTATGATAGATCAGCATATTTGACTATGCCTCCACTGCTTTCCACCCCAGTCTCAAAACAAAGCCCTAGGTGCCTGATTAATCCTGACACAAGAAAGAAAGGAAGAAAGAAAGAAAGACAGAAAGGAAGGAAGGAAGGAAGGAAGGAGGGAAAAAAGGAAGAAAGAGGCAATGGCAAGTCAACAATAAAGACCACGCCTCTATTATTTTCCACCATAATTCAAATAGACAGCTGTTGGTGCCTGATAAATCCTAGGTCAGTGATTTTCTTTGTATCAGTCTACTTTGGAATGTGGAATGCTCACTATGGCATGCAGTTCCAGTCTATGAAGAAACTGCAGTCACAAGCAGATCTCAGGAAAAGCCTGAACTCGTATCTTTTATGTAGATGATACAACTTTGTAGTCTAGGCCTTGAGCATACAGGAAAAGCCTGACCATGAGGCAATTTTAGAAAACACACACACACACATGCATAAACACACACACATATGCACACACATTCATATGCACACACACACACCCTTACACACATCAAATATACTTCAACTTTATTCTCAATGCAATACTGCAGTCACATCAGTTGGTGCAGCACTGAATAAAACAGTGAGGTTATTCAATTTTCATGCAGCAACTTCCAAAGCATTTGTGACTCTAAAAGTAAGCGAGAGTTTGACCCTGGGCCATTGAAATATCACTGGCCATGATGACAATTGGGTGCTAAGCCATCACCATTCTCCCAAGTTTATTCCAAAAAGAACCTAGCTGACACGAAATCAAAGGTAAAAAATTCACAGATCTGTATCCTTGTCAAGCACCATGTCTCAAGATTCACCTTACATCCTTGCAGCATTGAACAGCACACCACCTGGCCATGAGGTGAGCTAGAGAACTGACCTGCAGATGGCCTTGGTGTGTTTGCCCTTGATGGAGGTGGCCCCCGAGATGTAGACACACTGCTTCTTGCAGAAGGCATGCTTGAGGTGCTTCACCTGCAAGGAAATCACTCCCTCTGTCACTGTTGTGCTCAGTTCTCACTGCACACATTTCATTTCAAACAAAACCTGTCAGGGTGTTACAATATCACTGAATAGAATGCATACCCTCTGCACATCCATGAAAAAAGGATACTATATTTTCAGTACCCTGCTTGTGTTTTATCCAAACTACCCATCTCCATGGTGAACAATCACCACATTAGGATTAACAGCTCAAATCTTACAACATTTGTCAAATAAGCAAATCATTATAGATAGGGAAATAAAGGCTACCTGACATGATTCAGAGATCTGAGACTTTGGCCAGCTAAACAAGACTGTAAAAACACTCAAACAACTTACTGCAGAGACAATTTTGGTCAATAGTGAGAGTACAGTACAGGCACACATAGACAACCCTAGGAATTAATATTTGGATGTAGAGAATTCTGAGAAAGGGACCATTGGAAGCACTGTCAATATAGCAGACCCTGGAAAATGTAGATGGTGCAAACATGGCTTTCAGTGTGGAGAATCTCTGCTGACATGCAAGGGTCTCAAGTAACACAAAGTATTTTAGCCAACTTAATGAATGCACACGCAATACACATTTAACCAACACAAGTAGAACATGCACAGTATACTTTTGGCCCAAATAAGTGGCACACAGACTGTAAACACTTGACCAATTACCAAAGTAAGGTAAAAAAACAAGCTTAGAGCGAATTTTCTTTGTGAAGCATTTGTGCCATGTACCAAATTTCAAAAGCATAGCTCAATTTTTTCTTCTTCTTCACAATAATAAAAGGGAAAAATCAATTATTTTTCCATGGCATGAGATACCTTCACACACAATAGGCACTTTGCAGATGCAGACTTAACACTCAGAACTCACAGCATTGAGAATCTTGGTCTCCCTTGCCTCCGCATTGCTTTCCTGGACATGGTGTGGGGCCTGCAGCTGTTTCAGCTCAGCCAGAAGACTCACCTTGAAGTCCTCCTTGTCAATGTCCTGTAGGCACAGACAAGTCAACCACCTACTGTACCATCAGGTATCAAAACTTCACCGTAATTACTGTGCATTTCACAAGATGAATGTAAGTTTTAAGAGATTCATAATAAATTCATACATGTGTATGAGTGACATTGAAGGGAAGTGTTAGGTTGAGGAGTGAAAATCTTCTTTTTCCCAATGGAGAGGTGGGGAACTGACTTGGGGTGGAATAGTTACAGGGATGACTGGGATTTCCACTGAGTGTATGTATTAGACACCTGATGGATTCTGTCCTATGTCCATACAGACACATCACGTCTGTCATGGAGGAGAGCACCTCATTCCTGTAAGAAGCACTCCAGTTGCACATCAGGATGCTTGGGACTGCCTCTGGTAAAGCAACCAGAGCAAGGCACTGAAAGCTCCTTCTTGACCACAGGTTCCAGCTGCAGGGGGATGGATGGATGGATGCTGGTGAGGGGGACATCTAGCAGCAAGTGCGGTTCTCAGATGTTGGAGGCGTGTGACGCGTTCCCCAGAACTGTGCTGTGCTTGTCAAAGGGTGCTTAAAGTCTTTTTCAAAAAGTAAATGCTGTCATTATACAGGAATCAGTTTCATTATTCAGACTAAGAGGTGGCAGTGTCTGGTTTTGGAAAAAGACTCATTACAAAAACTAACTAATTGGACATTGCAAATGATTACAGCGATCACTGACAAAAAACAGGAAACGTCCTACTGATTCCAGTTGACTAGCATGTCATAGTTCTGGGGAATGTGCCTCTGGAAGTGGAATTAGAGACAGCCAAGCAGCAATCTATGGAAACGAGAGCCAAAGCAAGCCTGTGCATACCAGGACTTTGGAGTCTCCGATGAGCATGTTGAGCCAGCAAGGCATCTTGAAATCTTCAATCTTCACTGGCACCATCTGCTTTCTGTGCTCACAGTAGAACACCTGCGCAAGAGAGAGCATGCCGTCACACAACATCTAATCCATATAGCCATATAATCTAAGGAAGCATTAAAAAAAACCACTGATTAAACTAGCTCATGAGCCTTGTCCAAAACTCAAATTTAACACAACAAATAGATAGATTCTACTAGGTGATTTGCGGACAAGGAAAAAAATTACCAGATGTCTGTTTATGATCTAATAGTGAGAGCTCATTTTCATTCTGACCATACTAGAAGTAACTGCCATTTTGGCATCCGCTGTGAAGAAAAGGTACACGAACTGACAATTGTTACTTATAAATCTTCCAGTGAATGTTAATAAAATATAGTGCCAAAGACAAAGCCACACACTACTTTCAGGAGCAAAACATGCAAGATGTTCCCCACCTGCTGGATGCATGTCCGCGACTGGATGAAGTGTGTGGACAGCAGGACAATGACAACATCTGCCTCGTCTGCCTGTGTCTGGAATGTCTGCACTGAGGCAGGCAGGGCCTTGGACTTATCGATTTCTGACCTCTTGCAAACTGCACAGGAAAGAAAATTATTTAGCATTACCTACCATACTTAAATAATATACTTTTCACTCACACACACACACACACACACACACACACACACACACACACACACACACACACACACACACACACACACACACACACACACACACACGCACATGCACACTCAGACACACAATATGTAGGTTTCATCATCACTTGTGAAATGGTATAGCTACTACAATGATGATAATTTGACACTCAAAACTAATTACAAACTTAATGTGGAACTGCATTAACTGATACAGGTTCAGCAGGCTTATGACTGCAGAGCCCTTGAACTTGAGACTTTCTTACAGAAAGCCATTCTGATTTAGCACCAGTGCTGGGCTACTCACTGTTGTACTGCCCCTCGGGCAGAATGTCCGACTGGCTGAGTTCCTCCTGTGACGAACACCACACGGAGCAGCCCTGGTTCTCCAGCCAATTCTCTAGGTCTTCAGCCTGTCACAGAGTAACACCAAGTATGGAAATGAGAAGATTTCCCATCTGTTCACCAACAGTAAATGAAGCAAGCAAACTGCTCCAGTCTCTGATAAGGAAGATGAGGGATTAATAAATTAAAATTGTAAGTCTGTATTTGCAGGAAAATGTTGGTAATCGCATTTTAAATCAAATGCAGCGACAGCGATTGACAAGAACTCATCTTCACAGAGTACAAATATCTTTTTTGGACTGAATCAATCATGTACTCAATGAGCTACCCCTTGAGAAGATTCTATGTATAATGTGGCATTGAAGGCCTATTCAAACAGGAACAAATGCTAAAAACCGCAGCTTCACTAACTCCATAAAACTGTATTCCTCAGTATGAAACTTAAATCACTGGTCAAAACTCAGTATGAAATAAAAAACAAGCAAAGTACCATCTTTCAAAATGCACATTGTCAACTAGCTTCTGTGAGATTAAAGATGAAGGATGTAAATGTAATGATGGAAATGTTAGCTAAGAAACCAAGACAGTCTCAAGGTAATGCTACCTGCTGAACAGCAGATCTCACCTGCTTTCGTTCATTGGGGTGGGCACAGATGACAGCAAACTGCTTCCTGTGGCCGTTGGTCTGTGTGTCCTCCTCCCCATCCATGGCTAGGAAGTTGGAGGGCAGCTTGCAGAACGTCTTCATCAGCGTCTTCTGCAGACAGCAAGGCAAGCATTCTCTACAGTGGCAGTCTCGGCAGTGGTGGATTACTTACATGAACACATTTAATTCCCAACATGATGCCAACAGGACCAAGTGATGCGGTTGTTTGACTTGAAAGGTTATTTTGAACAAAATAATATCACTTGTAAGTTATGCACAGGTGTGTGAGAAAATGGTCAAGAAGTGGAGGCTTTTAAAATTAAAATTTACTTTCAAATGTAAGAACAGAGGAATAACCAAGCATGAAGCCCTGTTCTTTCATCTTAAGGCACCGACAAACATCTTTCACCCATCAACAAACATCCAAATACTCATCCTCATACAACAAACACATACATTTACAGATACCAAACAAAACCTATGACAACACCACCACAATTGAGGATGGGTGGGTGTGGGGAGGAAATAAGTACTCCATTCCAGTTACTTTGCTGCCAGTAATCACTCTCCCTGTCCCAGTCATCACTCTCCGTCTCAGCTGCCACTCTCCCTGTCCCAGCCACCATTTTTCCTGTCCCATCTATGACTCTCCATGTTCCAGTCCCTGCTTTTCATGTCCCAGTCACCACTTTCCCAGACCCAGCTGTCACTCTCCCTGTTTCAGCCACAACTTTCTTTGTCCCAACTACCACTCTCCCAGTCCCAGCTGCAACTTTTCCTCTCCCAGCCATCACCTTCCCTCACCCAGCCATCACATTCTCTGTCCCAGTCATCACTTGCCCTGTCATCACTTTCCCTCTCCCAGCCATCACCTTCCCTGTCCAAGTCATCACTTTCCCTGTCCCCGTCACCACTTTCCCTGTCCCAGTCATCACCTTCCCTGTCCCAGTCATCACTTTCCTATACCAGTCATCACCTTCCCTGTTCCAGTCATCACCTTCCCTGTCCCAGTCATCACTTTCCCTGTCCCCGTCACCACTTTCCCTGTCCCCGTCACCACTTTCCCTGTCCCAGTCATCACCTTCCCTGTTCCAGTCATCTCCTTCCCTGTCCCAGTCATCACCTTCCCTGTCCCAGTCATCACTTTCCCTGTCCCAGTCATCACCTTCCCTGTCCCAGTCATCACCTTCCCTGTTCCAGTCATCACTTTCCCTGTCCCAGTCATCCCTTTCCCTGTCCCAGTCATCCCTTTCCCTGTCCCAGTCATAACTTTCCCTGTCCCAGTCATCACTTTCCCTGTCCCAGTCATCACTTTCCCTGTCCCAGCTGCCATTTTCCCTGTCCCAGTGGCCACTCACCCGCCTTTGAAGGGATGGGGTGCTGGGCATCTCGCCGCTTCCCCCACGCCTCAGGTGGTGCAGCCGCTCCCCAATCTCACTGGCCACTCTGCTGGCATGGCCCTCCTCCCACACTCGGATGTCTCGGGCAATCTCCTGCCTCCCTGTCATCTCCTCTGCACGAAGGTGAGGAGACACAGGCATGTCACTGGTTTGCTGCAGGCCATGATAAGTCAACAAGACTGCACACTTCAACCTTTTCAATTAGCAAGCTTTTCTCTGCTTTAGGGGAAGGGGTTGGCATAGGAGGGGGTAGGGCATGCACTTACTCCTGCAAGCATATAAAATAAAATAAATCTTTGGAAACATGAAATGAATATCTGCACAGTTACCCCCCTTCTTTTTGGTGAGGCAAGTACTCTTACAGCTGCTTCAAATAAAATGAATCTTTAGAACAGTAGTCAATAAATACCTGTACAGCTATAATTTTTGGGGAGAGGTGGAACGATGCATTTACTGTTACACTTCAAACAAGAAGGGCAAAGCCCATACGACTCACATGCATGACCTTGACCTTTACATGACCTTGACCTTCAGGTGACCTTCAAGGTCAAGGCCAATCAACTACACCTAGCAATGACATCATACACTAAACTAAGGAATGCTTTACACATTTTTCCTACCAAAATACATGTGGCCTTGACCCAAGGTCAAGGTCATTCAAGGTCATGCAACACAAAGCTGTTAATTCAAGACATAGGAAGCACAATGGTGCTTATTGGCACTTTCTACCATGAGATATGGTCCCTTTTAGTGGTTCACTACCCCATTATGGTCACATTTCATTAGGGTCAAAGTGACCTTGACCTTGATGATATGTGACCAAATGTGTCTCATGATGAAAGTATAACATGTGCCCCACATAATTATTAAGTTTGAAACAGTTATCTTCCATAGTTCAGGGTCAAGGTCACTTCAAAATATGTATACAATCCAACTTTGAAGAGCTCCTGTGACCGTGACCTTGAAGCAAGGTCAACCAAACTGGTATCAAAAAATAGGGCTTACTTTGCCCTATATACCATGTATAGGTGAGGTATCCAATCTCAAAAACTTCAGAGAAAATTGAGAAAATGTGAAAAATTGCTGTTTTTTAGACAACATTTATGTCTCCTGCGACCTTGACCTTGAAGCAAGGCCAAGTCACTATGCATGTTTTTTGAGGCCTTGTCATCATACACCATCATGCCAAATTGGGTGTTGATAGACTTAATAGTCTCCGAGAAAAATCCAACGTTTAAGTTTTTACGCCCAGACGGACGGACGACACGGGTGAGTACATAGACTCACTTTTGCTTCGCATGTGAGTCAATAAAATGCATCATTGGAGCAGTAGTCAATAGATATCTGTACATACATCTTTTGTGAGAGGGGATACATTTACTCTTGATCTACGCATTACGTTTAACATTTGAACGTACAGAGCCGAAGCCTTGTGTGGGACAGACAGGAAAATATTGAAACACAGGCGGAGACTCAGAATAAAATGAAACATTAGAGCAGTGGTCAATAAATATTCATGCAGTTATCTACATGTTGAAGATGAACCATGTGGGTGCAAGCCTACCAGAATGGATCTGTTCTGGTGTCTTCCAGCAGATGTACTGTGTGGTAGCAAACTGGATGGCCAGGCAGCGGGGTGGCCACACCTCCAGGAAGCTGATTGGAAGAATGTGCTTGCCCAGCACATCTGCCAACTTCACCTAAGTGTTGAAGCACAGTACCACCATGTCAGTGACTGAATGGGAAACAGATAAGATAATCAAGACAGGGAGAACGAGAAGAAGAAAAAATGGAGAGAGCAGGATAAGATTTGTGTACATGAAAAAGGGGGTAAAAGATGCAATGAAAATGTTTAGGACCCACTCAATAGAGGGACTGCACTACAGGGGACTGCACTACAGAGGACTGCACTGCGTGAGACTGCACTGCAGGGGACTGCACTGCTTGGGACTGCACTAAAGAAGACTGCACTGCAGGGGACTGCACTACAGGGGACTGCACTGCATGAGACTGCACTGCAGGGGACTGCACTACAGGGGACTTCACTACAGGAGATGCACTACAGGGGACTGCACTACAGGGGACTGCACTACAGGGGACTGCACTACAGGGGACTGCACTACAGGAGATTGCACTGCAGGGGACTGCACTAAAGGAGACTGCACTGCAGGGGACTGCACTACAGGGGACTGCACTACAGGGGACTGCACTACAGGAGATTGCACTGCAGGGGACTGCACTAAAGGAGACTGCACTGCAGGGGACTGCACTACAGGGGACTGTACTGCAGGGGACTGCATTGCAGGGGACTGCACTGCAGGGGACTACACTACAAGAGACTGCACTGCAGGGACTGCACTAAAGGAGACTGCACTACATGGGACTGCACTACTGGGGACTGCACTACAGGAGATGCACTAAAGGAGACTGCACTACAGGGGACTGCACTACTGGGGACTGCACTACTGGGGACTGCACTACAGGGGACTGCACTACAGGGGACTGCACTACTGGAGACTGCACTACAGGAGATTGCACTGCAGGGGACTGCACTACAGGGGACTGCACTACAGGGGACTGCACTACTGCGGACTGCACTACATGGGATTGCACTGCAGGGGACTGCACTAAAGGAGACTGCACTACAGGGGACTGCACTACAGGGGACTGCACTACAGGAGACTGCACTAAAGGAGACTGCACTACAGGGGACTGCACTACGGGGGACTGCACTAAAGGAGACTGCCCTACTGGGGACTGCACTAAAGGAGACTGCACTACAGGGGACTGCACTACAGGGGACTGCACTACAGGGGACTGCACTACGGGGGACTGCACTAAAGGAGACTGCCCTACTGGGGACTGCACTAAAGGAGACTGCACTAAAGGAGACTGCACTACAGGGGACTGCACTACAGGGAACTGCACTGCAGGGGTCTGCACTACTGGAGACTGCACTACTGGAGACTGCACTACATGAGACTGCACTACATGGGACTGCACTACAGGAGATGCACTAAAGGGGACTGCACTACAGGGGACTGCACTACTGGAGACTGCACTACTGGAGACTGCACTACATGGGACTGCACTACAGGAGATGCACTAAAGGGGACTGCACTGCAGGAGATGCACTACTGGAGACTGCACTACATGGGACTGCACTGCAGGAGATGCACTACAGGGGACTGCACTACATGGGACTGCACTGCAGGAGATGCACTACAAGGGACTGCACTACATGGGACTGCGCTACATGGGACTGCACTACATGGGACTGCACTACAGGGGACTGCACTACAGGGGACTGCACTACTGGAGACTGCACTACTGGAGACTGCGCTACATGGGACTGCACTGCAGGAGATGCACTACATGGGACTGCACTACATGGGACTGCACTACATGGGACTGCACTACAGGGGACTGCACTACAGGGGACTGCACTACTGGAGACTGCACTACTGGAGACTGCACTACTGGAGACTGCACTACTGGGGACTGCACTACAGGAGATGCACTACAGGGGACTGCACTACAGGGGACTGCACTACATGGGACTGCACTGCAGGAGATGCACTACAGGGGACTGCACTACATGGGACTATGCTACATGGGACTGCACTACAGGGGACTGCACTACAGGGGACTGCACTACTGGAGACTGCACTACTGGAGACTGCACTACTGGAGACTGCACTACTGGTGACTGCACTACTGGGGACTGCCCTACAGGGGACTGCACTACATGGGACTGCACTACAGGAGACTGCACTACAGGGGACTGCACTACTGGGGACTGCACTACTGGAGACTGCACTACTGGAGACTGCACTACTGGAGACTGCACTACTGGAGACTGCACTACTGGAGACTGCACTACAGGAGACTGCACTACATGGGACTGCACTACTGGAGACTGCACTACTGGGGACTGCACTACTGGAGACTGCACTACTGGAGACTGCACTACTGGAGACTGCACTACTGGAGACTGCACTACATGGGACTGCACTACTGGAGACTGCACTACTGGAGACTGCACTACTGGAGACTGCACTACTGGAGACTGCACTACTGGAGACTGCACTACATGGGACTGCACTACTGGAGACTGCACTACTGGAGACTGCACTACTGGAGACTGCACTACTGGAGACTGCACTACTGGAGACTGCACTACATGGAGACTGCACTACATGGGACTGCACTACTGGAGACTGCACTACATGGGACTGCACTACATGGGACTGCACTACATGGGACTGCACTACATGGGACTGCACTACAGGGGACTGCACTACATGGGACTGCACTACAGGAGACTGCACTACAGGGGACTGCACTACAGGGGACTGCACTACTGGAGACTGCACTACTGGAGACTGCACTACTGGAGACTGCACTACAGGGACTGCACTACATGGGACTGCACTACAGGAGATGCACTACAGGGGACTGCACTACTGGAGACTGCACTACTGGAGACTGCACTACTGGAGACTGCACTACTGGAGACTGCACTACAGGAGATGCACTAAAGGGGACTGCACTACATGGGACTGCACTACTGGAGACTGCACTACTGGAGATGCACTAAAGGGGACTGCACTACAGGAGATGCACTAAAGGGGACTGCACTACATGGGACTGCACTACTGGAGACTGCACTACTGGAGACTGCACTACTGGAGACTGCACTAAAGGAGATTGCACTACAGGGGACTGCACTACTGGAGATGCACTAAAGGGGACTGCACTACTGGAGACTGCACTAAAGGAGATTGCACTACTGGAGACTGCACTACTGGAGATGCACTAAAGGGGACTGCACTACTGGAGACTGCACTACTGGAGACTGCACTACAGGGGACTGCACTACTGGGGACTGCACTACTGGAGATGCACTAAAGGGGACTGCACTACTGGAGACTGCACTACTGGAGACTGCACTACTGGAGACTGCACTAAAGGAGATTGCACTACAGGGGACTGCACTACAGGAGATGCACTAAAGGGGACTGCACTACATGGGACTGCACTAAAGGGGACTGCACTAAAGGGGACTGCACTACATGGGACTGCACTACAGGAGATGCACTAAAGGGGACTGCACTAAAGGAAACTGAAAACAAGAGAACGGTGACCAACAGAGTCTTGCAACTTTTTATGACTGGATTGGTCACCCTTGTCTTGTTTTCATAAATTCATTGTCTGACACTGGCCCCTCACCTCAAAATGAGACTGCACACTGTGCTCTGGCACCAGATGAATTATGACAGGTTGATAGTCCCTTCCTTTACAAAACATGGGGGACTACTGTAATCTCATCCACATGCTTTTCTTGTTACATCCAAGCATCATCTGCTCTAGTTCTTTTTTCTCTCTTCATATTAGCAATTCTCATTTTTCACATGTATCACAATCTGAATTCAGTATCCCGTACCACTATGCTCAGTGCCATATGCAAGAACTGAGGACGCAAGACACTGGTCTGACCTCTCTGTTTGTCCACTGTGTCTCTCCATACAGAGGGGTGACCAGGGGGATGAAGACCTCACAGTTGCTGACAGCATAGTTGAGCGAGTCCTGCCAGTCCACCCCTGACTTGATTTCATGCACATCCTGACAGAGATAAACATCAAACTATTCATTCTGCTGTAACGATAAAAGAATATGAACATGTCAAACAACACCAGCGAAATAAAACACTGCAAATCAATAGCATAGACTGATGGAGAATAACAGTCATCTCGAGCAGGGACCGAACCTTGCCACCTAGTCGCCTCGCACACTTGTCAACAGGTCCAGCTACTATGCCGAATCCCGATCTTAAAAAAGATGCATTCATCACCGTAGTTGGTTGTTCACCTGCAGTAAATGTACTATTAATGTGTTCCTTTAGTAGAGCAATAGCACAGAACATAAAAGAGGCCCTCTTAATGAATAGCTGGCCACACAGACACACACATACACACGCATGGACACACACACACACACACACACACACACACAGTAACACACACACACACAGTCACACACACACACACACACACACACACACACACACACACACACACACACACAACCGTGACACACACACACACACCCTCCTCAGCTTCCTACATCCCTCCCTCCTCATTCCTCCACCACCTCCTCCTCCCTTCCCTGCTTGTCTTCCTTTGCACAGACATTCAATGGATGCATGGATGGATGGACGGATGGATGGATGGATGGGTGGATGGATGGATGGATGGATGGATGGAGTTTAAGGGCCTATCAGCTTTGTAGGCTATATAAGGCCACAACGTTAATAAACACTCATCTTTACCAAGGTATAAAACACTCCACGACAGTGGAGTCTAGTACAATTCACCTAACCAGTCACATGAAATCCATTAAATCGAGTCCCACTGCCCATCAGCCTGTGGAGGCTGTGCAGACCCTTCAAACACAAAAAAACATAAAAGGCGATAGGGCAAAATTCCCATCTCGATTTCCCTCTGTCGCCCACAAAGCACTTATGGATGGATTAATGGTGTCCAAGGGCTCATCAGCCTTGAACTTGAAGACCATTCAAGGCTACAACGTGCTTCTGCTGTATAAAAATGTGTAATTAGATTACCTCAAAAGAGGCAAGTGGAGAAATATATAAAACAATGAAGACATAGAACGACTCATTGACGACAATAAAACTCAGAATCTATCAAACAGAAAAATTGAATCAAACAGTGAAAGGGAGGAAACTCTTGTTCTCGTTGCCATAGTAACTGGATAGGGATCCTTGGGTACTTATGCTCCCTACCATATGCCCAGATAGCCTATCAGAATCTTTATGTTTGAGTATGCGTGCCAAGTTTCATTGCTGTAGGTTGTGTGAAGTTGAATTTTTTTTTAAATAACAGACTCACATACAGACGCGCGCGCACACACACACACACACACACACAATTTTATCCCTCCAGGTTTACTGGAGGTCCTACAGACTTTATCTGTCTGAGTGTGTGTGTGTCTGTCTGTCCCGACTTAACGGTTGATTTCTCAAAAACTACTGGACGGATTTCCTTGACATTTTGCACACTTACTGGAAGTTAGGTCCGATTGAATGTATCAAATTTTCAGAATCGAGGTTTGAAAAGAAAGTGGTTTTTTAAGGCAGTAAACTCGAAAACACCCCCTTAAAATGTCAATTGACGGAATGGCGAAATGCAAAATGTGTGACGTGATCAATAACGCGACGTAATTTTATCTGTATGTCTGTCTGTCTGTCCCGACTTAACGGCTGATTTCTCAAAAACTACTGGACGGATTTCCTTGACATTTTGCACACTTACTGGAAGTTAGGTCCGATTGAATGTATTAAATTTTCAGAATCGAGGTGTGAAAAGAAAGTAATTTATTTAGGTCGTAAACTTTAAACCCCCCCCCCAAAAAAATGTCATTTAACGGAATGGCGAAATGCGTGGCCTAATCGAGATCGAGTCAAACAGTTATCTTTTCCTACTTTCAGCAAAACAATGGCTTCTTCGTATGTTGAACGTCTACCAGCAGACGCAAAAAAGCGGTACTACGAGAAGATTATTGACGTTGATGGGTTAGATCCGTATGAAATACCAAACAGTTCATGGTCTGTTGACAAAAACCAGTTGCCGGACATAAACCACGCCAGGATTGTACAATATTTTGTGCTGGGTCATACCAGTTCTCCACTCGCACATTTGGTAGAGCGTTGGACTCTAGGTCATGCGTGACCAGGTTTGATTCTGCGCTGAAACTTTTTCTCTCTCTTTTTTTGAGAGGTTGTGGGTTCGAACCCGACCTGGTTTTTTGTGTTTGTGTGTGTGTGTTTTTTCCCCCCTCTTTTCTCGAGAGGTTGCGGGTTCGAACCCGATCTTCATTTTTTTTTAATGCCAAAACCTGGAGGTTCAGCGCCAGCGGTTTTAATAGATGCCCAGATGTGCCACATCACTATACTTCAGCCAAGCAGTTGTCTTTCCCACACTTTCCCTTGCCATCCAAATAAACTGTGGGCTAACTCGTCACTTTTCCTACTTCAATCCACTGTGCTAAGTATGAGCAGAAAGTAAAAAAAGTTTTCAGCAAAAGAAAAAATTTAATTAGTGTCCAGATGAATCTACTTTATACATGACACCTGTAAACAGAATCCACTGTATCCTTGCATGTTGCAGTTTAGATACTGACCTATTTCTACATCAGACTGAAACATATTCTTCAGAAGAACTGACTTTTTTGCAAACTGTGAGTGTGAAGAACTGTTGCATCCACAATTTTTTGTGGCGTCAAATTGCTCAACAGCCAATCAGCGACCAAAAAAATAAATAAAAATGCTGGAAAAGAAAAAGTGCACACAACTGATCTATATGATAGTACATGTACCATCAAGGACATCATTGGTATCATATAGCTGAGTGTCACACAGCTATTTTAGACAACCAATCAGTGCCCAGCTTTGTCCCAGTAATTGCAAGGAACTGCAACACAGCAATCTCTCTCACCAGGGATGAATGGATGGATGGAGTTTTACGACCTATCAGCCTCTATAGGCAATATAAGACCGTTAAGCAAGAAATTAAGTTTTGAGTAAGCGCAAATCAGAGCACGATGTTCCTATTCATTCGCCTCTTACGAATAGCATTGGGAGACGCGATGGGTCAAGTCTGAATCCCCAACCCACAGGGGGCTCTCACAAGGGACAGATCATCACTCACCAGGTAGACACTGAAGCCTTTCTTGGACAGCAGCTGTTTGAGCAGCAGTGCATGCTGGGCAGCCTCAGCCCTCACATAGCTAATGAGCAGCTGCTTGGCTAGAGTGCTGGCTGAGCTGGCAAAATGGCGCAGGGTTGCCGCATGCTCCATGTCTATGGGCTGGTCCTCCTTCTCCACCCTGTGTGAATAGTCACTGAAAGCATCAAATACACAGTCCTTCCATTTTCTTCATGACCAGGTGTGAACAGTCACGAAATAAAACCCCCACAAAGAAGAGTAGATGAAGAAGCCTAGCCGAGATTTTTAACAGTCAATTCTACCTCATGTGCATGGCCATTGAAAGTAGAAATCACAAAGTCCTTGAATTTTTCAGTGTATCCTGCATAAACGAGTCATGGAAAACACCAGATCTCATCCATTTTCTTCTCTGAATTGTGTGAGCAACCACAGAAAATATCAATTGCAAAATTTCCTCTTCACAACAACCAATAAAAACAGACCACTAATTCCATCTTTTTTTTCTTCCTCTTCGTGACCAGCCCATATAATGATATGTCTACAATAATTCCCCATTCAGTATCTTCAGTGTGACTAATCAAAGTTGAGTCATCCTAGTTATTTTGAACTGCTTATTTTTTACCTCCACCATGGAGGTTATGTTTTCCAGTTGGTTATTAGTTAGTTATTCAGCAAACTTACTCAAGACATTTTTCCTGTCTGTCCCGCGCAGGGTTTCGGCTCTGAATGTTAAACCGTATCTTTAGTTAGTTATTCAGCAAACTTACTCAAAAAGTTCAACACGGATTGCGATGAAATTTGGTGCAAGGTCAGGATTTCATCCTTGGAGCGATCCATTAAAATTTGGAGGCAATCTGTTCTGGTTTTGATATGACCACCATAAAGACAAAACTTTTATCGCCAAGGCCGTAGGCTGGGGCAACACCATAATCACAAGCTGGTGCATTTTTAGTCTCCCCCTAACCTCGCTGAGAGGGTGAGCAAGCCGGTTTGAATGTCATCTGCTACGGTCACCACTTGCGATGTTCAGCTTGCAGTTGCTGCTGCCTTCACTGGCTGGTGATCGATCAGTAAACCATGACCAATTTGGAAAAACAACAGCACCCCTACTGATGCCTCCACCCCTGTGGCTGCCTTGGCAGAGGTTTGCACTTCCCAAGTGCTCTCTAGTGTTGGAAATATATTTTCACCTTTGGTATTAATTCAGCAGTCAATAAGCTGGTAGAGAGGTTGTCTGACATGAGAAAATTACAGGCATTGTGGCCAAGTACCATAGGGATTTAGACTGTGGTCTTATTAAACTACTAACAATAACACCATTGCTGGTACTTCTTCTACTACTACTACTGCTACTACTAGTATTAGTGTGGCTTTTACTGACCTCTATTTTGTCCTTCTTTAAGGCAACCTAGAAAGACAGGGTGACAAGTCCAACAAATTTAATTTTTTCGAGAGAAAGAGTGGCCACTCTTTTTCAGGAAAGAATACAATGTGTCAGACTTGTTGTCACCCTCTTTCTTGTTTACTTGTGTCCAACTTCACCTAAATGTCCCTTTAGAGGACCACTCTCTCTTATGAAAGAATACATTTTGTCAGACTTTTCATCCTTTCTAGGTTTACTTTTGTCCAGCCTCGGCACTTCATCTCTTGGCTCCTTTAACCCTCTTCACCCTGGATATAATATACCCCTGTGTCCCCCCAAAATGGCCCTGCACATGTGAGAGGGATTTGGGAAAGGAACGGGTTAAGGGCCAGTATATTTTAATGATTCTTAGCTCTTTTTTTATTACTCACAGAAAAGGTGAGTATTTTCTGAATGAGAGATATATGGTGTCATGAAGAAGAAATAAAACTTTTCTGTTAATAAAAAATTGTCCACATGACCTTCCTGAATGAGGTAATGTATTCTAGATAACATACATGTACATGGGTTAGCATGCATTGTGGTGAAGGGGGAGACAACTCACAAATTTTCCCCTATCTCTCCCTTGCATGCATAACAGTCACTTAATTATTTTTTTTTGCAGCACCTTATCTGAGCCTCACAGGAAAGATGATTATTTTTTATGTGAGAGAAATATGTTATCAAAAGGAAGAAAATAAAACTTGACTGAAAGAAAAGAAAAGAAAAATTTAATCTTTATTTAAGGAACCCATTACATTTTACAAGGTTGCCTCCCTTTACAAGGGGTGAAGGCAATTCTTTTTGATGAATTTCACCCTCCAAGTGTTGATACAAATGCTCAGACTCCATTTTTTCACCTTGGTAATAGAGGAAGTGCCTTGACCAAGGGTACAAACTCTACAAACAGAGCACCTGCAGGCAGGTGTCTTAACCATCAGTCTAGAACCCTGATCACTACCACTACTACTACTACAAGTTCATTGCCACCATCCCCACTTTTACTGCTACAACTACTATCACACTGCCAACATCACCAGTACTACTAGTACTACTGCTACTCTACCGATAATGATGGCGGTGATGATGATGACGAAGATGATGACGACAACAATGACATCAATGACCATGGCAAATGTTATTTTCTGACACATGTACACATCTTACAGACTTATTTGTGTACAGCACCATGCAGGTCCCTTAGCTTACTAAGACTATCCAGTAAAAACTGCACTGCATGCAAATGCAATTTGTCACATGGACCTTGTTAACACTAGTAAAAGACCATGCAAAATCATGCAGAGGAGAGAGAAGTAATACAGCACGACTTTCCATTCATGCCAAGCCATCCACAACACAGTATTCCACAGGACCAAAGCACCTTGTGGCAACATTCATGATACACTGCCACAACCTGGCCTCTTTGCCAACAGGCTCTGTGCATTCAAAGTAGGACTGTGGCCACAGCTTTGATTCAACAGACCTGGTGAAAATTGACAGACCACCATGCCCAGCCTTCCCTTGATCAGTCCCCACAGCCCTGTAGACTTGGGCACAGCATGCCGCCACCAACCCTCTAAACCTGGTCCAACATTACCTCCTCCTCTTGTCTGGGGGGGAGCCGTCAGGGGAGTAGCCAATTGCAGGCAGGTGTGCAGGTGAGACAATATCTGGAGAAAAGTGGTCGGCTCCAACTCTAACAGAGCCATTGTGGTAGACATCCATGACTGTGAAATGAGATTCTACGTTGCGACCCACTGGCCATCCATTGCGGTCCAGAAAGTGGTAGATGTTTGCTACATCAGCAAAGAAAGGAATCTGTAACAGATGCAAGATATAAACTTGTGTATTGAGACCCCACAATCAGAATAGATTGAAAAGAAATGATACTTAACAGTACATACTCGAAGGTAATTCTCCTGGCAACTTTAAAACACATTTCAAAAATAATTATCAACAAATGATACCTGAATGCTACATTCCTGATAAAGGATAGATCTAGCATGGATGTTTCATCACCATAATTCACCAAACGTTTTGATTTTTTTTTAATAAGTTGAATTTGAATTTGAATTCTGATATAGAAGGCACATTTCTTAGTTGTGTCTACAAGTTTGGAAAGGATGAACATAGCAAGACAAGAACAGCTAAGAAGACAATTTTCACCTGTTTTGAGCCTGAAGATCAGTGTTTACAAAGCTCTATGACAGCCTTCCTTCCAGTGGTAATATTTCCAATGTATATGTTGGGTAGGACTTTTGCTGACATGGACCACCCATGCATTAAAGTTAGGGTAAAAAGTTAGGGTGAGGGCAAATGTTTAGGGTTAGGGGTTAGGGTTGGAAAACTGGTTTGGGTTTGGGTTAGAGTTGGGTTAGGGTTAGTGTGGCGGTCCCAGCCCCTGTTTTTATTTTTTTGGTGTAGTTTTGTAATATGTCTACCTTGTATTTTATTCCCAATGCGTTTACGAAAACGCGATCGAGTTGGCTGTTAACTGCTGAAGCCGTTAACAGAGCTGGGGAGAACGCCTACGTGATGGCGTCCTATTTTTAGGGGCTGAGTGCAGCTCTGTTGTCTGGGAATGCCAAACCGTTGTCCTCATTTTCTGCTTTGTTTTCAAACTATGCAAGACTGGCTGGACGTAGCAGTCTGACCTTCTGTGAACTATCTGTCTAGGTTTTAAAATCCAACGTTTAGCGCAATCAGCCTCAACGACCATTTTCAACGTAACTAGGACACTAACGCTATTCCTGACAATCTGATTGGCTGAGGCTGGGTTGTGTTGTGGTTCATCTACACGGCGAGCGAGCGAATTAGGCAGTGTGCGCGTAACCTGCGGGTTGTGGAGACGTGAATGTCTAAAGAGTAAAAGCCACACTCCGTGTGCGGAGAACACGTAAAAAGAATCTCTCAAGAATCATGTACTAAGAACGTACCGTATCCCCATGTGCGATCGCGCACAGCCTGCTGTACTAGTACTACTACGACTCGTACGAGGCCAGATCGATTCGACGCAACTGTACGTGTAGTCGATCGAGGTACAGGGAGAAGAAATCCTTTCAAGACTGATTCCCCATCATCTGAGTGATGATTGAAGAAGGAACGAACCTCATTGAATCCCGCTGTCATTTTCGTCTCAAGACGTCTTCCCTCAGTCAAAGAGGAAATTCTGGCTGAGTGATTTGTGCAAGTGTTTGTGTCGAGTGTTGTGTGTGGATACACAACCAATGTTTATGGCCTGTTTAATCTCTCTCAAAGGATTAGCCTTGTGAGAGAGATTTGTGTGTGATGGTCTGAGTGACCAGAATTCTGTGGATAGAATTTCATCAGTGACGCACTCCCGAAATAGCGTCGCAAGTCAGCGTGAAAGAGACTCGCTCGTAAGTACTGTTGTTCATTCAGAGGAAGCATATTCCTCTATGTTCAGTCTGAGAGTAGACTGACAAAGATAAGAGACTGAACTGATATAATTCATCTACAGTGACATTATTTTCTTCAGTCAAGTAGTTGGGGTTAGAGGAAGCATTCCTCTACGTTCAGTTTAAGATTATGTAGGCTGACCAGCCTAATTGATTTAATCCATTTTCCCTTTTTTATAGTATTCTCGTTTCTTTTGTCATGAACTAGTCATATTAAAGAATATCATTAATGCTCATGGTGTCATGTCAACTATACGAGCCTTGAGTTGAGAGTGTGAGAGAATTAATTAGTGACACCCTCCACGTATATACCCCTAGACCAAGAAAAGAAAGAAGAATTTACAAATTGAGTAAATTACAGTGGAAGGTCAGTCACATTTGGGGGCATCGTCCAAGATTATTTTTGTTTCATGAAAAGAAGCAAAAATATCAAAATCTGGTTCATGACAAAGTGAGTTGGTTAAAAGCCATTGTCAGTGTCTACGATTGACGTGATGTGATTTCTTTTTGAGAAATTCTGAGTAGAAGTGACAGATCATTTGTTGTACTGGTGTTTGAATGAATTAATTTTATGATAACCTGTTTTCTTAAAACAAGAAAGTGCATAGACCTCGCAGAAACATAATTATTGTTGGTTGAAATCTGCGAGTGAAGATTCAAGGGACGCTACTCTGCTTACCATAGCAGTTGATATGATGCGTTGACAGCATGCTTTGCATTACTTGCATGTGAATGAGTTAGATTGACTGTTAACTCATGCATATTGATTCTTTTACCTTTTTTGATGATTGTGGGTTACTGACTTTTTGGGGAACCTTTGTGTTTGATTTTTGGCAGAGTATTTTGACTTTGTGTGGGCCATGGCTGAGTTATCTTTCGGTGAGGAGGAGATCAGCTTTTCAGTTTCACGGGACGGAATTTTGAAGGCTGGCAAGAGTGATTTAGAGAATCTTGTTCAGAAGTATGGGCTTGAAGTTCCAGAAAATGCATCTAAGGTTGATCTCCAAATAGTAATATTTGATCACTTGCAGTTGTTGTCAGCAGAGAAAGAGAGATTGGTATCGCTCAGTACTGATCAGGTCACCCCTTGCCCATCTCCGAATATGGATGAGTTGAGGCGATTAGAGCTAGCATGGGCTGAAAAGAAGTTGAAGCTCGAGTTGGAGGACAAGGAGAGAGAGAGGGAACGAGAGGACCAGAGAGAAGAGAAAGAGAGAAAAGAACGCCAAGGGAGAGAAGAGAGAGAGAGAAAAGAACGCCAAGAGAGAGAAGAGAGAGAGAGGCAGGAAAAGGGGAAAGAGAGAGAAGAGCGTCTAGCGAGAGAAGAGAGAGAGAGAGCAGAAAGGGAGAGAGAAAGGCAGGAAAAGGAGAAAGAGAGAGAAGAGCGTCTAGCGAGAGAAGAGAGAGAGAGAGAAGAGCGTCTAGCGAGAGAAGAGAGAGAGAGAGCAGAAAGGGAGAGAGAAAGGCAGGAAAAGGAGAAAGAGAGAGAAGAGCGTCTAGCGAGAGAAGAGAGAGAGAGAGCAGAAAGAGAGAGAGAGAGAGACCATCAGATCAAAATGAAAGAAATGGAGGTGAGCCTAGGAAGTACCGGGAGAAGGGAAAGAGTAAATGAACCCATAGATTTGAGGGCCTTCCAGGGAGTGCCAAAATTTTCTGAAGAGGCAGTAGAAGAATTTTTTGACACTTTTGAGAGGCAGGCAGAAAGCTTGAACTGGCCACAGGAGAGATGGCCAGTCATCCTAGGTGGTGTGATTACAGGAAAGGCTCAGATAGTCTATAACACTCTGCCTCGGGAGGAAACAACAGATTATGGCACCCTGAAATCAGAGATACTGAAGCGGTATGCTCTGACTCCAGAAGCATACAGGCAGAGATATATGAAATGTAGGAAGCAGGACAAAGAGAGCTACAAAGAGTTTGCTGCAAATCTGAAGGGAGCACATGACAGGTGGATGAGATCAGACGGTGCAGGGGACGAAGTGGAGACGAGACTAGCTAAATTGGAGGTGTTGGAGAAATTCAAGAGATCAGTGCCTGCCAACATCAGGATATATATTGGGGAGAGACAAGTTGAGGATGTGTTTGAGGCAGCAACTTTGGCAGACAACTATGAGCTCATTCATGAACAGAATCAGGGACAGAAGAAATGGGGAGATAGGAACAAGCCTTCATTCAAGAGGGAGGGATCAGGGAGGATGGATCAAAGGCCAGTAGATAGAGAGAGACAAGGTTATAGAGGAAATGGCCAAACACCCCTGAAATGTTTCAAGTGTCAGAAGACAGGACACGTAGCAAAGAATTGTTGGGTCAGGGTACCACAAACTGAGGTCAGGGGTAGGGTAGCCCTAGTGAGGAATGGGGAGAGGGCACAACAACAACCAAATCTGTGACTATGGGATGGGCCAAGAGATCAGACACCAACATTTAGGAGTGGAGCCCTAAACAGTTCAAATGTCAAGAATCAATCAGATCAATTTTCTGAGAAAGTGATAGCAGAATACTACAAACCATTCATGTCAGTAGGGGAAGTGAAGGTGGGCCAGAGAATAACACCAATAAGAGTATTGAGGGATACTGGATCTACTTTGACCATCATGAGATCTGTTGCACTACCAGACAGGGATAAATGCTTCACAGGGAAGAGAGTGTTGACTTCAGGACTAGGTGGAGTGGTGCAGTCAATGCCACTGCATGAGGTCGAGTTGCGTACTCGAGAGTACACAGGTTTAGCCTGTGTGGGACTCTGTCCCGAACTACCAGTACCTGGTGTTGACATCCTGATAGGAAATGATTTGGCTGGTGCAAAAGTGGCAAAGGGCAGCATTCAGGGTTATGCTGTTGAGACATCTATGAGGGAGATGTCTAGCTCAGTGGGTGTTGATCAACACTCGACCAATCAGATGAGTTTTGATGGCGAGCTGGTTGTGGGCTGTGAAAGCAGCACGGCAGTCTCGAAAGAGATGTCAAACCCCACTGTAGCGAAGTGCCCTTCTGCAGAAACTAGTGATCAGATGGATAGTAGGGGAATAGGTTGTGCGTCAACCAAGATGTCGAGGGAAATGACATCAGGCCCTGTGATGGGTGAAATTCCCCATGAAGAGTCAGCAGAAGATGGAAATCTGACTCTGTCTGATCGAAAGAAGCTGAGCGCTTCGGAGGTGGACCTAGGAGATCCACTAGTGGAGAATCTGCGTGACGACTCCACGGACACAACGATAGTGTCGGAGGATAGTAGGGAAATGGGTTGTGCGTCAACCAAGGTGTCGATAGAAACGACATCAGACCCTGTGGTGGTCGAATTTCCTGCTGGAGAGTTAGAGGAAGGTGAGAATATCTGCTCCATAGGGGTGCTGACTCGATCAGCTAGAAAAAAGCTGAGCGCTTCTGAGGTGGATCTCGGAGATACTTTCATGGCTTCAATGAAGCATGAGGAAGGTGAGGGGGGAGATCCACTGGTGGAGAATCTGAGTGATAACTCCACGGACACAATGTTAGTGTCAGAGGTAGATACTAGTCTGCGTAGTGACGTGTCTACGCTCATCAAAGAACAACGGGAGGATAGTAGTTTGACCCACCTCTATGCTGATGCCGAGGAGGAAGAGAATGATGACATTTCACCAGGACCATTTTTGAGAGGGGGACTATTGATGAAGAGAAGTAGACCGATTGGAGTGCCTGCTTCAGACACGTGGAGACTGGATAGTCAACTTGTGGTGCCACGTGGGAGACGAAAGCAGCTAGTCGAGTTGGCTCACAACAGCCACTTAGCTGGTCATTTAGGGGTCACCAAGACTTATGAAAGAATCAAGAGACATTTCTTTTGGCCGGGGATGAAAAGGGATGTAAAGAAATTGTGTGTAGGCAGTGCATCGTATGCCAGAGGTCAGGAAAGAAGGGCCAAGATCCACCTCGAGTGAAACTTAGACCCATACCTATAGTTGAAGAACCATTCTCCAGAGTGGTGCTAGACTGTGTAGGACCCCTGCCCCGCAGTAAAAGCGGGTACCAATACCTCCTGACCATCATGTGCATGACTACTAGATTCGTAGAGGCAGTGCCCCTGCGCAACATCACTACTAAGTCAGTGGTAGATGCCATGCTGAAATTCTTCACAACTTTTGGACTTCCGAGAGAGGTGCAGACAGATAGAGGAACCAATTTCATGTCAAAGGTATTCAATCAATCTCTTAAAGAGCTAGGGATCAATCATGTAGTTAGTAGTGCCTATCATCCACAAAGTCAGGGAGCCTTGGAGAGGTTCCACCATACACTCAAGGAGATGTTGAGGTGCTACTGTGATGGTGAACCTCGAGATTGGCCGAGAGGGGTACCATTTGTCTTGTTTGCCGTGAGGGATTCAGTGCAAGAGTCGCTGGGATTCACTCCCTTCGAACTAGTCTTTGGACACGACGTCCGTGGTCCTCTGAAGTTAGTCAAGGAGAAGTGGATGAATGAGAGAGGAAGGAGAGAAGATGTGATAGCCTACATGAGCGAGATGAAAGAAAGACTGACAAGGGCAGTACAGTGTGCAAATGAGCACTTGGGAAAAGCAAAAGTTCGAATGAAGGTGTGGTATGACAAGAAAGCAAAAGAAAGAAGCTATAAACCAGGAGAGAGTGTGATGATGCTGTTGCCAACCCCCCAAAATCCTCTAGTGGCAAGATATGCTGGTCCATACAAGGTGAGAAAGAGAATAGGAGAGGTGACGTATGTGATTGACACTCCGGATGGAAGGAGGAAGACAAAGATGTGTCATGCTAATATGCTGAAGAAATGCCATGGGGTTGACAGTGGTGAGCAAGTCATGCCAGTGTGTGTGACAGGTGGTGGTGAACCAGATCCTGATGAAGAGAAAACAGTGGGAGAGTGAGACTGAGCGAAAGTGGACAGTAGAGCCAGAGCTCGGCAATTCCCAGCACTATCACAACTCAGAGTTGTTGTTAGGACATCTGAGAATGAAAGAGAGAATGCAGATGAAAGAGTTGTTTGATAGACATCAAGGTTTATTCTCAGATGTACCTAGGAGAACCCATCTCATAGCTCATGACATAGAGCTGTTGAATAGTGATACCCGCCCGATCAAGCAGCATGCCTACAGGGTAGATGAAAGAAAGAAAGATGTTCTAAGGAAGGAAGTGCAGTTTCTCCTCCAACATGACTTGATAGAACCTAGTCATAGTGCGTGGAGTTCTCCATGCATACTAGTTAAGAAAGGGAATGGAAGTTGGAGAATGTGTACTGACTACCGTAAGGTGAATGCAGTGACCAAGTCAGATTCATACCCAATCCCCAGAATAGATGACTGCATAGACAGCATAGGCAATGCTCGCTTTGTGACAAAAGTTGACCTTTTGAAGGGATACTACGGAATCCCACTGACAGAGAGGGCCAAGGAAATGTCAGCATTTGTAACCCCAGATGGGTTATTTCAGTACAAAGTGATGCCTTTTGGTCTGAAAGGAGCCCCTGCTTCCTTTCAAAGGCTCATGAATACCTTAGTGAGAAATATCCCCAAATGTCAGGCTTACATTGATGATGTAGTAGTATACAGTGATACATGGGAAGAACATTTGTCTCAATTGAACCTTTTGTTCCAACGCCTCGACGAGGCCAATTTGACCATCAATTTGTCAAAGAGTGAGTTTGGGAAAGCCACTATCACCTATCTGGGACATGAAGTAGGGAACGGTCGTGTGAAAACCCAACAAGAAAAGGTCTTAGCAATTAAAGACATGCCCGCCCCTGACAGTAAGAAAGCTGTGAGAAGATTTTTGGGGATGATCGGGTACTACAGAAAGTTCTGCTGTAATCTTGCTGAAGTAGCTCTACCATTGACAAACTTGTTACAAAAGACCAAAGTGTTTAGATGGAATGATCAATGTCAGCAAGCTTTTGAGAAGTTGAAACTAATCCTACTATGTAATCCTGTTTTATTGGCTCCAGACTCTAGCAAGCAGTTTGAGCTCATGGTGGATGCATCAGATCAGACTATGGGAGCAGTATTGATGCAGTATGGAAATGACAATGTCAAACATCCAGTAGCCTATTTTTCCAAGAAGTTTTTGCAGTACCAGAAAGGTTACTCCACTGTGGAAAAGGAAGCTTTGGGTCTACTGAGTGCACTATTACATTTTGAGGTGTATTTGAGACACCCTGTACATGAGGTGATTGTACATACGGATCACAATCCTTTGGTGTTCTTGAGTAACACAAAAGGGAAGAATCAACGGCTGTTGAGATGGAGTCTAATCCTCCAAGAGTTTCCCTTGCATATTGTACATATTCCCGGCCGAGAGAATGTGTTGGCCGATGCCTTGTCACGTTGTTGAATGTTGTTGATTTCCTCCCATTTTCTTTTGCTTGTACTTGTAGAAAATTTCTTATTAAAATCATAAGAAATTTTCCATTGAACAATGGGGGAGTGTGGCGGTCCCAGCCCCTGTTTTTATTTTTTTGGTGTAGTTTTGTAATATGTCTACCTTGTATTTTATTCCCAATGCGTTTACGAAAACGCGATCGAGTTGGCTGTTAACTGCTGAAGCCGTTAACAGAGCTGGGGAGAACGCCTACGTGATGGCGTCCTATTTTTAGGGGCTGAGTGCAGCTCTGTTGTCTGGGAATGCCAAACCGTTGTCCTCATTTTCTGCTTTGTTTTCAAACTATGCAAGACTGGCTGGACGTAGCAGTCTGACCTTCTGTGAACTATCTGTCTAGGTTTTAAAATCCAACGTTTAGCGCAATCAGCCTCAACGACCATTTTCAACGTAACTAGGACACTAACGCTATTCCTGACAATCTGATTGGCTGAGGCTGGGTTGTGTTGTGGTTCATCTACACGGCGAGCGAGCGAATTAGGCAGTGTGCGCGTAACCTGCGGGTTGTGGAGACGTGAATGTCTAAAGAGTAAAAGCCACACTCCGTGTGCGGAGAACACGTAAAAAGAATCTCTCAAGAATCATGTACTAAGAACGTACCGTATCCCCATGTGCGATCGCGCACAGCCTGCTGTACTAGTACTACTACGACTCGTACGAGGCCAGATCGATTCGACGCAACTGTACGTGTAGTCGATCGAGGTACAGGGAGAAGAAATCCTTTCAAGACTGATTCCCCATCATCTGAGTGATGATTGAAGAAGGAACGAACCTCATTGAATCCCGCTGTCATTTTCGTCTCAAGACGTCTTCCCTCAGTCAAAGAGGAAATTCTGGCTGAGTGATTTGTGCAAGTGTTTGTGTCGAGTGTTGTGTGTGGATACACAACCAATGTTTATGGCCTGTTTAATCTCTCTCAAAGGATTAGCCTTGTGAGAGAGATTGTGTGTGATGGTCTGAGTGACCAGAATTCTGTGGATAGAATTTCATCAGTGACGCACTCCCGAAATAGCGTCGCAAGTCAGCGTGAAAGAGACTCGCTCGTAAGTACTGTTGTTCATTCAGAGGAAGCATATTCCTCTATGTTCAGTCTGAGAGTAGACTGACAAAGATAAGAGACTGAACTGATATAATTCATCTACAGTGACATTATTTTCTTCAGTCAAGTAGTTGGGGTTAGAGGAAGCATTCCTCTACGTTCAGTTTAAGATTATGTAGGCTGACCAGCCTAATTGATTTAATCCATTTTCCCTTTTTTATAGTATTCTCGTTTCTTTTGTCATGAACTAGTCATATTAAAGAATATCATTAATGCTCATGGTGTCATGTCAACTATACGAGCCTTGAGTTGAGAGTGTGAGAGAATTAATTAGTGACACCCTCCACGTATATACCCCTAGACCAAGAAAAGAAAGAAGAATTTACAAATTGAGTAAATTACAGTGGAGGGTAAAGAAGATCAGTCACAGTTAGCCTGGTACCAGCCTTTCCCCACTTAATAATTAATGTGTCAGAAAGTTAGAACTGTTGCAGCCTGTGTCACATCTGAAAGCATCTTTTTCCTTCAACTGTAACAACAGATTTTCCTCTGTGTGTGTGTGTGTGTGTGTGTGTGTGTGTGTGTGTGTGTGTGTGTGTGTGTGTGTGTGTGTGTGTGTGAGTGTGTGTGAGTGTGTGTGTGTGTGTGTGTGTGTGTGTGTGTGCGCGCGCATGTGTGTTTTCCAGCAATGATAAAGAAAGTGTAGGGTCAGCGGCAAAATTAAGGGTCAGTCAGGCGATCAGAAACAACACTTTTTTTGGGCCTAACCTTGTGATGCCTTAAAACAGATCTGGTAGAATACAGAGGCTGCCTGACAAGACATTTAGCAACACAGTGCTAAACCTGTATGTATTAACATGCAAACCAGGATTGACTGATGTATGTGCAAATGTGAATTCTTGGTGGACTGACCATACACATTTTTTCTCATTTTTGTTCGTTGGTTTGATATACCACTTCTTTCACGGTAGTTGGCAATTTCTAGCATGGCAATGACCGTGAAAATGTCCTTGAATGCTGTATCAAAAACGCCTCTGGGTTTTCCTTTAACATGCAAGACTCAGAAAATCTACACCTGTGTTAACAGTGTTCAGGATCAAGACTATGTGACCACACCAGCTAAAACAACTTTGACAAAGGCCTACCTACCTCTGTGTTGATGACAGATCGGAGCTGGGGGAGGGGTAGGCCAAAGTCAGCAAAGACAAAGCCCAAAGACACATCTGACTTGGCTGTAACCCCAATCTTTGGTTTGTCTGGCAAAACATAAATTTTCAAACATTGCATGCTACTTGATTAAGTACATGTACTTTATTTCCTTGCTGTGAATTTTTGAGCAGAAGTTTCTATACCTTCATTCTAAGTGGAGCAGGGAAAAGGTGAGAAAATGGAATAGACCAAGGATGAGGGATAGAGAGAAAGGAGGAAAAGATGGGGCCACAGAGAGGAAGGAGGGAGGAGGGAGGGGGGGGGGGGGATAAGGAGGGGGTGGGGTGGGTGTAGGGGGAGGGACCAAAGGTGAGGGGGAAGAAGAGTAATTTATGAGAGGAATAAGGGTTGGAAGGGGGGTGGATGGATGGGAGGAAAAGGTGGTTTACCAAACTTATCAAATAATTTGTCAATTATGTCAAATAAATAAGTGAGGGACACAAGACACAATAAACAAAGGCACAGTGATTTATGTGTGAAGTTAAGGATCCTGTTTTCATCTGCCCTGGGGTCATTCCACTCCAGAAACCCAATGACCTTTTGGCACTCTCCTCTTTATGACCAGGTCAGCATCGGAAAGCAATCAATCAGGGATTATGCAGACACACAACTTGTCTGCCCCAAGGCCAGTGTGTCTGGGAATGTATGACCAGGTCAGCATCGGAAAGCAATCAATCAGGGATTATGCAGACACACACCTTGTCTGCCCCAAGGCCAGTGTGTCTGGGAATGTATGACCAGGTCAGCATCGGAAAGCAATCAATCAGGGATTATGCAGACACACAACTTGTCTGCCCCAAGGCCAGTGTGTCTGGGAGTGGGTTTGCCATGTTGGCAGCTCAATGATTAATGTCAGCTTCAGACCCTTGATACTGTCCAGACAAGAATGGGAAGTTTGAATTGCAATTAGGTTCTCTGTTTGGGGTGAGGGTATAAGTGATTTAAGATTTATGTTGATGGACTGTGTGTGTGTGTGTGTGTGTGTGTATGTGTGTGTGTCTGTGTGTGTCTGTCTGAGTATGGAATATCACTTCAGGCAAACAGCTTAGATTTTGATCTTTCTGGTTTTAGTTCAGGGTAATTTAGTTTACCATATTTGGGTTTGATGAAGATGGTGTTGTTTGAGACAAGCTGACGGACTTTGACTTGCAGTTCTTGACCCTCTTCCAAAGGACACCTGGTTGAAAAGGAAAATTGGATTACGTTATATAAGGAGCCTATGGTGCAAACATTACAATACAAAATTAGTTCAATTTTTGTGTCTGTATCATTCACACATCAAGGACCCGTGATTCATTACAAGTATGGCAAGGCAAGTACTTAGCCTGAAACATAAGCTCCATTGATTGCCACAATACACTTTCAAGTGGTATAAAAAATATAAACCCAGATTTAAAAAAATTACTTGGTATAGCTTTACCTAACATGCTTCTGTAGCACAGAATGTCAACGTTGCAAAACCGGAAAGTGCCTATTGATAAACAAATCATGAACACTCTATTTATGTAACATTAAGAGCAGATGCATTTACCTAAAGGAATGTGCATTTTCTGGATTTCAAATAAAATCAAAATAACATTGCCAAGAGCCATTAAAACAAGAAGGGCAAAGCCCATACGACTCACATGCTTGACCTTGACCTTTATATGACCTTGACCTTCAGGTGACCTTCAAGGTCAAGGTCAAACAACTAAACCTACCAATGACATCATACACAAAGAAATGCTTTACACATTTTTCCTATCAAAATACATGTGACCTTGACCCAAGGTCAAGGTCATCCAAGGTCATGCAACACAAAGCTGTTAATTCAAGACATAGGAAGCACAATGGTGCTTATTGGCACTTTCTACCATGAGATATAGTCACTTTTAGTGGTTCACTACCCCATTTTGGTCACATTTCATAAGGGTCAAAATGACCTTGACCTTGATGATATGTGACCAAATGTGTCTCATGATGAAAGTATAACATGTGCCCCACATAATTATTAAGTTTGAAACAGTTATCTTCCATAGTTCAGGGTCAAGGTCACTTCAAAATATGTATACAATCCAACTTTGAAGAGCTCCTGTGACCTTGACCTTGAAGCAAGGTCAACCAAACTGGTATCAAAAGATAGGGCTTGCTTTGACCTATATACCACTTGTAGCTAAGGTCGCCATTCTCAATAACGTGGGAGAAAATTGGGAAAATGTGAAAAATGACTGTTTTTGAGACCACATTTATGGCTCCTGTGACCTTGACCTTGAAGCAAGGTCAAGTCACTATATAAGTTTTTTGAGGCCTTGTCATCATACACCATCATGCCACATTTGGTGTTGATAGACTTAATAGTCTCCGAGAAAAATCCAACGTTTAAGTTTTTTACGGACGCCCGGACGCCCGGACGGACGCCCGGACGGACGGACGACACGGCTCAGTACATAGACTCACTTTTGCTTCGCATGTGAGTCAAAAAGGACACAAATCCTCACCCCAAGCCAAAGAGGAAAACCAAAAGAAACAGTCTGTATCTGTGTCTGCAACTGATGCAATTCCAAAAGATGCTTAAGTGTGTTATGTTGTCATAAGCTAGCGTTTCAAAACAGAGGATCAAACCTTCATTCAACAGTTCAGATGCATTTGCAGGATCTATGAGTGTTACCACAAAATTCTATCACCACCTTGCTTACCTAGAGTAGGATAGGAAATTATATCTCTGTGGTAGATTCTTCAGCTGGCACCTGAGTGTGTGATGAAGACTGGAGACTTGTTGGGCAAGGTCATCTTTGCTGAGCACTATCACGCCCAGAGGAAGAGGCTCCACTGTCGTCTTCTCCGCCAGAAGCTTCACTCCAACAAGCTGGTTTTCCTCCCCATCATCTGATAAGGAAGAAAGACAAGAAAATTTATCTCAAAGCATTTTCATCACTGAAACTAATACATATTATAACAGACATTGAATAATAACCAAGAACCTAGTGATAATGGTGTGGGCAATCTTTGAACCATATAAATTATAATGTACAAAATCCATCAATATGTATTTTATGTTAAAGACATTAGTTACACAAAATGTCAAGAATGAGATCTCATCAAACTTGCACCTATAGTTTCATCTGGCTTCATCAGCTCTGGCATCAAAAACACTCCCAAATCCTAGAGTCAAATTTCTAGAACAATATTTGCCCACAGTGCAGACCTGATGTTATGAACAGTGATTGCTGTTAAGGGATGGGGCACAGGCTTTGTTTTTATTGGTTCAAAAATACTCAATACCTCTGCTATGATGGCCATCACTCTGGTATTACTTAGGTGCACAAAAACTTATTGAAATCTGTATTTCATGGGGATATCTGAACAATTCTAGGATTGTTATACTGTTCTTTTAAAAAATGATGGAGGGCCACAATGTAACTGTAAGGAATTCCTTTAACAGTATATTCATCATTCAGACTGCTAAGCAAGCTACACATCGATTTCTAATCAATTCAACATTTTTGAATATCAATTGATACACTGACTGGAATCAACACTTTGTAATCTTCAATCAAGCATACAGTTCAGACTTTTTTCTGTCATAAAACAGTTCTTTTTTGGATTCATACACTATGTCTACATATCTTCAGGGAAGCTGATTTGTGTACAGGCAAGTTATGCAAAGAATTCTCAGTTTTCTTTACTAGTTTGTATCCATCTTCTGTTATTCCATAAGCACCCCGACACGCTTTATCTATCCCACTAGACGTGCAGCCCCTACGAAGGCCTTGTAATTGCTTTGACCTCGTTTGTCCGAGCACTGCTGACCGGATATAACAGACACAACACAGATTAGCTAAGCTCAAGGCTCAAGCAGGCTAAGCCTAAGGTTGCCTAGGCCCTAGCGCACTTCAAGAGAATTTTTTTCTCGATCGCTCCTCTAGAGAGACAGGTTACGCTTTTCTCCACAACCAGAGGGTTCTGAAATAAATGTAGGCGCAACTGCATCGGAAGCACCTGAGGAAAGTGAGAACAAGTGAGTGAGTTTTGTCTGCATTTCAAGATCATATCACTGAATCGGATTTCCCACCTTCGTCAGCCATCTTTGTTGTTCACAGCCTTTGCTTACGCCCATTGTCGTATTTTCCCAAACTGATAGTAAGCACTATTTCGAATTTTCTTTCCACCTCTACATTTCAGACGAGCGATTGTTTGTTTTTGTAGTGCAATAAAGTATGTATGCTGGCCGTATGGTAATTAATATATTTTGTACGACAACTGTAATGTCAATGACGTATTTCGCAGATCCGCGACGGTCACAGCTGCGTGAGAACGACTGACTGTGATCGGTAATGTTATTAGCATCAATACCATTGTTTATTCCGTGCTCAAACTTCTTTTTTAAAAGTCTGATGGGATCGGCATGGGAGAATTGCATAACTTTTGTAAACTTCTGTCAATTTCAGTAAGTTTGATGTCGGTTACGTCCATGTAAGAGTTCGGCAAACAGTACTATTGACAGTGAAATGCTCAAAATCAAATGCTGTGTGAATCGTTGGGATTTTGGCTGTGAAGATATATTCCGACGAATCATCTCCCTCTTCCCACTCATCACTTCCAGCTTCCATTCTTGACTTTTCACGCCATGTCCACCTCTCTCTTTCTCTCTCTCTCTCTCTCTGTCTCTCTCTCTCTCTCCTCCCTCCCTCTCCCCCACCCTCTCCCCCACCCTCTCTCTCCATCCCACCCACCCTCTCTCCAACCCACCCACCCTCTCTCTCCAACCCACCCACCCTCTTACTCTCATTCTCTCTTCCCTTCCTCCCCTTTCCCCAGCTCCCCCCCCCCCCCCCCCCCCCCCTCCTCTCTCTCTCTCATCTCTCTCTCTCTCTCTCTCTCTCTCTCTCTCTCTCTCTCTCTCTCTCTCTTACCACATTTGAATATTTTGCCTCAAGGGCTGGATGTAAGAAAGGCAATACTGCCTAATTCACTACCCTTGTAAAATAAAGTTCGTTTGTTCGTTCTCTCTCTCTCTCTCTTTCTCTCTCTCTCTCTCTCTCTCTCTCTCTCTCTCTCTCTCTCTCTCTCTCTCTCTCTCTCTCTCTCTCTCTCTCTCTCTCGCTCTCTCTCTCTTTCTCAAACACACACACAACACACACAACACGCACACACACACACCACATCACACACACACACACACCACATCACACACACACACACACACACACCATGTGCATACACACACATTCATGCATACACACATTCATGCACACACATTCACGCATGCACACACACACACACACACACACACACACACACACACACACACACACATACACACACACTTGTCAAAGCATGAGGTTTTGTCATTATGAATATCAAAACTTTGTAAATGGATTTTGGTTTGTTATGATTGTGTGAAACTAGATTGAAAATGTCGGATCAAGTTTTGTAATGAACTTGGTGTTGCCGACGGAGTCTTCCAATATAACATAGAAGCATTTGAAGGACTGCTCAAGTGTTTTTTTGCTTTATGTTGTTATTTGAAACTGATTTTTGTTTTGTTTACAAAACTGTTACTGGTTCAAAGTTTGAATTTCTGCAGTCAGTGGTATAGAATGATGTGATTTCACTATCTCACAATGCATGAAATACAAATCACTTAACTTCAAGCAATGTGACATAGTTTCAGGAGGCCGTGTTGAATGAAGTTTCCCAAAGAGCTTATTTTCTCATGGCATGGAAAAGAATGGGTAGCAGGTGACAAATGTTTGTTTTCTATCAGAGCTTTCGGGAGGTGTCTCGGATGCTGATTCCATAGTCACCCTGGCTACCCTGAACAAGTGCCTCTTGTCTGAAGCTGACTGCCGTTTTGCAGAGACAGTCCATGATGACCTCCTGCATTTCCTGACTGCTGCCACTCCCTCAGTGTAAGACAAAGGACCTTGCTCATGACTGCTGCCACTCCCTCAGTGTAAGACAAAGGACCTTGCTCATGACTGCTGCCACTCCCTCAGTGTAAGACAAAGGACCTTGCTCATGACTGCTGCCACTCCCTCAGTGTAAGACAAAGGACCTTGCTCATGACTGCTGCCACCCCCTCAGTGTAAGACAAAGGACCTTGCTCATGACAGAAAATCCTTTTTTTAAAACACCTGTCTAAATCCTGTGCGAAGCTCGGCACTGATTGGTCACAAGACAGCATTCATTTTGCATGGTTGTCTGTTGATTGGTTACCTGTAAATAGGACCCACTGTATCCTTGCACATTGCATAAATTTTTAGATACTGACCTTTTTCTCAATCAGACTGAGATATATTCTTCAGAGGAACTGATTCTCTTGCGAACTGGAAAGCGTGAAGAACTGTTGCATTTAACAATTCCATGACACTGAATTTCTCAATATCCAGTTTATTATTTAAAAAACATGATGGAAAAGAAAAAGTGCACAGAACTGAGCTCTATGATGGCATCATCAAATATGTCTTAAGTATCATATAGCTGAATGACCTGCAGCTATTTTATTTTTAGACAACCTGTCTGTGCCAGGCTTGGCACAGGATTTAGTCATGGTTGTTTGTTAATTGAAGGAGGGGCCTCATGCAGACTAATGTTCTTTTATCTTTCAGCCTTTTTTTCAGCTTCCCTTTTCCCTCAGGTTTCTTCAGCTCTGCCCTCTACCTCAGTACACTTGTCTTTCCTGCAGCTCTGTTTGAAACCCTGTGATAATATTTTGAAATGTGTTCCTTTGTTTCTTGTGTACTAAAAGTGATCATAATCAACAAGATTTTTTTCAAATGAGAGAAAAGATACATGTGTGTGTGTGTGTGTGTGTGTGTGTGATAGTGTTGTGGGTGAACACATCACACATACATACTTTTAATAAATCTATGGTATGATTGTGTGATTTCCAAGAAGTCAAAAACCAGGAAAATAACTAACTGGGTTAGGTCTTTTCATCAAATCAATTGAAAACTAATTTGGAGTTTCATTTGTGCTACAACAAAGGGTGGGAAATTTTCATTGATGAGGCAGACTTTATAGCATCGATGTTTTGAATGAGAATGGTCAGCTAGAGGACATTGCAATGCAAGCAACCAATGAGAATGGTCAGCTAGAGGACATTGCAATGAAAGCAACCAATGAGAATGGTCAGCTAGAGGACATTGCAATGCAAGCAACCAATGAGGTTGGACATCAGAGTTTAGTGGGCATTGCTTTCAATAGTTTCATTCATCTTTTGTATTAGGTATGCATGCATATTGCTTTCAATAGTTTCATTCATCTTTTGTATTAGGTATGCATGCATATTGCTTTCAATAGTTTCATTCATCTTTTGTATTAGGTATGCATGCATATTGCTTTCAATAGTTTCATTCATCTTTTGTATTAGGTATGCATGCATATTGCTTTCAATAGTTTCATTCATCTTTTGTATTAGGTATGCATGCATATTGCTTTCAATAGTTTCATTCATCTTTTGTATTAGGTATGCATGCATATTGCTTTCAATAGTTTCATTCATCTTTTGTATTAGGTATGCATGCATATTGCTTTCAATAGTTTCATTCATCTTTTGTATTAGGTATGCATGCATATTGCTTTCAATAGTTTCATTCATCTTTTGTATTAGGTATGCATGCATATTGCTTTCAATAGTTTCATTCATCTTTTGTATTAGGTATGCATGCATATTGCTTTCAATAGTTTCATTCATCTTTTGTATTAGGTATGCATGCATATTGCTTTCAATAGTTTCATTCATCTTTTGTATTAGGTATGCATGCATATTGCTTTCAATAGTTTCTTTCATCTTTTGTATTAGGTATGCATGCATATTGGTGCTTGCAGGCTCAGTCCTCTTCTTTCACCCCCTGTGGGTTGGGGGCACAATAGAGCAACAGCATCTCCCCACAGGATCCATTACAGGGCAAATACTTGGGAAATTGAGAATGGATTTGCTTGTACTCTTTTTAGCTCTGATGATTTTGTAAGCCATAGCCTCTCGTAACCTTCAAAGGTTGTTGGGCTGTGAAGTCCCATCCGTCCGTCCGTCCGTCCGGCTGTCCGTCCACCCACCCACCCACCGACCCATCCATTCATGAAGTAAATGTCTCTCATTTGCAGCATCCTGCTTTTTCCTCCTGTGGACAGTTACCGCAGGTGGCTGATACACCAAATTGTGGACACATTTGAAGAGCTGAGGAGCTTCTCAGTTGGGGAAGGCTTGCAGCGTCGAACTGTTGCCTGCCTTCAAAGTTCACTTCTAAGGTGAGGAACTTGACATGGCTATATTTTTTTACTTTAGACAGCTTTTTGAGTGTTGCATGTGAATAAGATGTCTTGAGAAATTTTATGTAGATGTTATATACTGAGCATATTCTGTTGTGTTTTTTTAATGTAAAGGAAACTCATAATGCAAATTTTTGTTTCATGCAAGCATTTACTGAATTGTGGTTGTTTGATTATAGCCTCTAAGAGAGTTGCCTTGTCCCACAAGTCTAGCACACAGTGCATCTTCTCTTCTTGGGGGAAAAGGCTTTGAGCTGCAAGAATAAAAACTGAGAGGTTCAGGTAATCGTTTGTCCTTGACTCAAGAAATCTTAAAAAATGCATAGGATTGAAATTCTGAAATGGCATGGCTCATTATTTCATTTTAATTCAATAGATCAGCAACTAGCACAGAGGGAGGGAGAAGGACGAGGTAAGGTGGGTGGGGTTATGATAGGGTGGGACAAGAAAAACTGTGCAAGAAGCGTTTTGTGAAGAACACATTTTTCCTCTGTCCTGCAAATAAGTCCACATTAATTCTATTTATGTTCCTTGAAAACTATCTATTTTGACAAGTTTCTCTATGTACATTCTCCTTCATAAAACTAAAATGAATGCTGGGCAGGAAAAGTTCCAAAATACATCTGTGTTGGGAATAAATAGATCCTCATTCTCTCTGTCTCTGTTTGTCTCTGACTGTTTCTGTCTCTATCTCTGTCTCTGTCTCTGTCTCTGTCTGTCTGCCTGCCTGCCTGCCTGCCTGCCTCTCTCTCTACTAAATACATTTTTAACCTGTGTCAGGCCAACTGGGACAGCAGGGCACATAACAAACTTCACGAAATAGCTTCTGTGTGGGGTGAGCGACTCTCCCCCACATCTCTCACAAGAAGAGAGGAAGTTGTGCTCTGCCGTTCCCGGATCGGCCATTCTGTTCTGACCCACTCCTATTTGTTGCGGTCGGAGCCTCCACCGGAGTGCCGTACCTGCCAGTGCAGGCTCACCATGCGGCACGTTCTGGTGGAGTGCCCTCGACTTGCTCATCTACGGAGTGGGTCGAGCAGTCTGTCAGACATTTTAAAGATCCTCTAGCTGTGATAAATTTTTGATAGATTCTGAGTATTATTCTCGTTTATGAGTCGTACTATGTTTTCATTGTTTTCGATATTTCTCCACTTACCTCATCTGAGGTAATCTTTTAATTGCGCATTTTTATACGGTAGAAGTATGTTGTGGCCTTGAATGGCCTTAAAGGCTGATGAGCCCTTGGGCTCCATCCACCTATCCCTAAATGCTTTGTCGGTGACAAGGACATCGAGATGTGAAATTTTGCCCTATCGCCATTATGCTTTTTCGTGTTTGAAGGCTCTGCACAGCCTTTGCTGGCTGTTGGGCAGTGGGACTCGATGTAATGGATTTTGTGTCACTAGTTCGGTGAATTGTACTATACTACGCTGTCACAGAGAGTTCTAATAACATGGTGGAAGTGTTTCTTAACGTTGTGGCCTTATAAAGCCTATAAGGCTGATATACCCTTAAACTCCATCCATCCATCCATCCATCCATCCATCCATCCATCCATCCATCCATCCATCCATCCATCCATCCATCCATCCATCCATCCATCCATCCATCCATCCATCCATCCATCCATATGCCTTCCCTTCCACCAGCCTGCCTGCCTCTCTTTCACACTAAATAGTGTGTTGAAAATATTGTGTTACTCAGGTTGAAACCAGTTCCATAAGTATTGTTCCATTTATCATTTGCCATGGTTTGGAGAGTCCATGATGCCTTAACAATGTCAAGTTGAACAACTGACTAGCATGGTACAGGAGGAAGTGTACACTGGTGAAAAAATGGGGGCTCTAGTAGTGCAATGGTTAAGATGTTCACCTTGCGGCTAGCTTGTGCAGTGTCCAGTTTTGCATGGATCCTAAAGTTGCATCCTTGGGCAAGGTGATTAACCGGCACTGCCTCTCCTGCCAAGGAGTAAAACCGGGTACTGGGCGCTGTGCAGTGGCAACAGGAGTGAAAGTTCCCACAATGAATTCTCATGTATTTGAGCAAGAAATAAAATTATCATCGTCATCATCATCATCATCATCATCATCATCATCATCATCATCATCATCATCATCATCATCATCATCATCATCACATAAGGGTGGACTTCCTTCCATTGTTGCAGAGGCCCAAGGAGCTTGGAGTTGATGGCAAGTGGAGGTCAAGCATTGGGCAGGGGGCGAGGGCAGAGAAGGCAGCAAGGTGACTCTTCCTCTCATCCCTATGAGGACTTTGAGAGATCAGGGATGCTGCACCGCCAGGCTGCTGGGGATGGCCCCTTCCAGTCCAGTAGGCCCAAGACTGGAGGGCGAGGGTAAGCATCTTTGATGCCCATACCTCCCCTGTGCTGTTGCCTCTTTTCCATCCTGGAATGATTTAGGAAATATATTTCCCATCATCAGAAACATTCTATGATACAGAGCTTCGGTATTTTCATTGCTTCAACTTAGTGTACACTTTATGTTGATGACCTATTCCCTCCCCCGTCCCACCCACCCCCACCACTACCCATTTTTTTAAAGTCTTAGACTGTAAAGATGAGTTGTTTTATTTCACTCCTGATTTTGTGTTTGATTTGTAGGAGGGCAAAGAAAGCAGAAAAGCCTGTCTACATACCAAAGCCTAAACGTCAGCAGATGGAGATGGAGGCACAGAGAGAAGCAGGCATTCAAGATCAGCACCATCCCCCTTCATCTCCAACGCAACATAATGGGCCTTCCCAACACACAAGAGTTTCACCTCACAACGGCATGCCAGCTGATTCTCTGATCTCCAATGAAGCTGGGTGTCTCCCTGATGAACATGCAGGGATGCAGGCTGGTCAGCACCAGAGGCTAGACTGTGGTCAGAAAGCTGCTGACCATGGGAGCTCCTCTCCAAGAGTCAGGGAGAAGAAGCCATCAGCAGGGAAAGGCAGGCGCGAAATAGAGATCTACGTCCCCAGGGCAAGACGCAGCGTGGACTCGGTGAGCCAGGCTTGTGATGAAAGCTCAGTGAGTAAACATTCATCTGGTGGTGTGATGCCTACCTTCCACGCCATGGCCAGGTGCGAGGGTGAGGCAGGGCTGCCCCAGGAGGAGTCAGGTCCTTCATGCAGCATGAATTCCACTTCCCCCTCACCTGAGTCTAGCTCCAGTTTAGGCAAGAAGAGTTCCAAAGCCTGCACCAAGTCCATGTCCTCCAAAGACATTCCTGAAGCACGGCGAAAATCTAAGACAAATAGGCCTGAGTCAGCTGGCGAAGCTGCTCCTGGAAATAGACAGAGGCAGAAAAGGAAACCAGAGCAGAACTCTTACAGCCTCTCTGCTGCACATCCTGGGGAAGTTGTGTCTTCTGCATTTTCAGATTCAGCACCTGTTGCTGTTGGACATTCACAAGGCAGAATATCACAATCCCTGGAGGTGGCTTCCGAAAATAACAGCCTGCAGGCTTGTGGAGAATCCACAGGACTCGATAAGGACATTCTCACAAGTAGTGTGCTAGCAGGCAGTGAGAGTGTGTCCATCAAAATGGCAGCAGAGGTTGATTCTTCTATTGGTGCAAAGTCTTCAGTGCCAGCTGAACCTTCCCTTGTGCTTGGAGCAGCACTTCACTTTGAGGAGGTTGATGACTATTTTGTGGACAATGACGATGACCAAGACTCTGTTGGTGTGAGTGGGTCCATGGTGGCATCTCAGGAAGACCAAGTGAGCCCCATGTCCCAGGACAAAGGAAGCCAGTTTGGTGGCGTCTTTGTCAACTCACAGGACAACATCAACACATGTCCAGTTGACTTGTCAGACCAGCTCCATGCCCTCTCTGTGGAGACTACAGACTTCTCCAGCTCACAAGAAAATGACCTGAACAAACCAACTGAGCTTGAGGTTCTCATGCAGGTTAATACTCCCTCCCTCCAAGAAGACAGCACCTGTTCTTGCTCTGTGCAAGCTAAAGTGGATGATTCTACAGGGCCTCATCAGTTACAGGAACAGCAGATCTCCACACATCAACCAGATGGGACTGCTGTTGCACAGGAAGTTTCCTCAATATCCTCAGACTCTGTGGTGAAACAGGCTTCTCCTTCTGAGGCAGCAAGGGCAGAGGAATCTACTGATGTCCTAGAGTTGAAGGAAAATGCAGCACATCAGCAGAGTGGAACTGTGGCAGCAGAGGGTTCATCTCATACCTCGGACTCCACGGCGAAAGACCCAGTGGCTTCAGGCTCCTTGCCATCAAAGGTGGGAGACTCTGTAGAGCCTCCTGAGCAAAGGTCAACTCCTCAGCACAGTGAGACTGCCCCTTCAGAGGAGGTTTCGTCCGAGTCCTCAGACTCCACAGGGAAAGGCTGGGCGCAAGGGTTTGGTGCAGAGGAGGATTCATGGGAAGCCATGTTTAATGACAGTGGAGAATTCATTGAAGATTCAGTCAAGCAGGAGGTATGTTGCCAGCCTTTCTCATGTGATCTCTCTATTAGTGTGCATGTGTGCTTATGAGTGTGTGGGTGTGCATGTGTGCTTATGAGTGTGTGTGTGTGTGCATGTGTGCTTATGAGTGTGTGTGTGTGTGTGCGTGTGTGCTTATGAGTGTGTGTGTGTGTGCATGTGTGCTTATGAGTGTGTGGGTGTGCAGGTTTAAGTCTGGAGCAGTAGTGGAAGTGAAAAGAGGATATGAATTAGTAAGTGCTGGAATCGATGGTTTGCTTAATGCTCCGAAGGCAAAAAAGAAGAAAAAATGTTGTGGTTACAGTAATCTGACTGACCTAGTTTTTTTCCTGCTAACCCAAAACTTTTTCTGATCAGGGATGGGTTGGGTGGGGGTGGGGGAAAGAAGCACTCACAGACATACAAAATCAAAAGTAGACAACAAAATGCATGCTGTCTCATCTTTTCTATGAGCTTTATATAAGCACAAAAATGTTTTCAGCAAAAGAAATTTTGATTTATGTTCACATGAATCTACTGTTTGCATGACATTTCTTAAAATACACATATACACAAATAAATGTACACAGTCTCAATCTAGCATCCTATTAATTAAAAAGAAAAAATTAAGTCAGGTCAACCTACCAACCCTACCTTTTTTCCCCAAGTTACCGTAACCATTTGGGTGGGTGGGTTGGGGGTGGGGAGCAATAGATAGAGACATAGCTGGGTAACAGATCTATGTAAACAGTTTTAATAACTTCCGGTAGGGACAGAACCCTCCATCAATAAAGTATTATATTTGCAGAGTGCAACAAATAGACTGTCCCCCTCAGTGCCCATTTCACCATCTGCAAACCCTGCAGCTGCTTGGCCCCGAGGGCTTGCTGGAGTAGCTCAGCCAGGGGCAACCCCAGGCAGCCCAAAAGGCTGTAAGGGGACACTGGGGCCATTCTAGTCCACTAAAGACTTTGCCTGTCGGCAAAAGAGTCTCTAGAACAGTTCATAACTCGTGATGGAACTAATCCGTCCAGAATATTCATAAGGAGGCACGAGAGACTTGTGGGATAGCACTCTGATCCCTGACATACACCGTTAAAAAGTAGTTCTAAGACTGTTTCGCACAAAACTCATAAATTATGCTTATTTAGGCAATAAAGAAGTGTTTCTTTGATAAAATATAATGTTTGTGTTGAAATTTCCAAGTTTTGACATCTTAATGATTTCTGTTTAATCCATTTATGCCGAGATTTTAAATGTTTACTTTTTAATTTTTTCCCAATAGCAAATAAAATGCTAAGAATGAATATGCATTACTTTTTTATTTTTGAACTTTTTCTTGTGTCTACAGCAATTTTTTCAAGCGTCCTTTAAAAAGGACGCTAGGATCGAGAGGGTAGAGGTTTTTTGCGCATGCACAATAGTGAAAGGAACATGTTTCTATGACATTTTAATGAAATTTATTACCACAACCACTTGCTTTTAAAGAAGTTTTGAACTTTTGGTTTATTAACAATGCAAAGTAATGGATCAACTGTCTATTTGACAATTCAAGAAAAAAATAAAACAAAAACAAACAAAATAATCTTCTGAACCAATGCCATCCTGTTATCCTGCTAATGTGAACAATCTGGGCAAACAAAGTTGCTTTCAACGATTTTACACAGCATGTCACAGCACTTCACTTTCATTGTGAGAGTTCAAGTTGTCAATCACACATTACACAGGAGTATGAAATGCCACAAAACAGTACTTTCGGTGCAGTGGGACATCGCACTTCAGGCAGATTTGTTTGACCTTTTTGCCACACTGTGCCCATCTTCTCTGGTTGGGGATGTGCTCCACCAGGTGATCCAACCCATCATATCTGATGGCTGGTGGAAATCTTCTGTCCAGCTTTGCGACACGTCCAACAGGGTGGTTGGGGGGCTCAAGGCGGGCAGCAGCTTGTGACCTCTTGAGGTAGACGTGGGCCATGGAACACCAAACTGCCAGGAGATCCATCTGCATGGACTCTGAGGCAGGTGTTGCCCTGTACATGTGCCATGTCTGCTGCACACACAGTCTAGACAGAAGCTGGAGATGGCAAACCACCATTTCTTGGATCTTATGGAGACACGGTACTTGTCAATGTTCTGGTCCATCCTGTCGCAACCGCCCATCGTCTTGTTATATGCTTGATCAGGAAGGGCTGCGGGATCTTGACACGTTTTTTCTCTGCCCTTGACCATCGGGAGGCTGACTGCAGAGGGTTGACTCCTGCTGCATTTGACAACGTTGACGACGCTGTTATCGTTCCATCGAACCACAAGCACTCCTGTTTTTTCTGCCTGCTGAAAGTCGTAGGTGCCTCTCTGGGTATTCTTCATAGCAGGGATGGATTTCAGTGGGCACTTCTCAGTCCTGTTGGCACTAACCGTTTCTGTACATCCAATCTTCTAGCTCGTGAGGACGTCAACCAGCTTCAGAGATGCAAACAAATTATCAAAGGTCAGATGGTAGCAGTCGTCCGGCTCCTCTTGCTCCAGCTCAGAGATGAGATCAACCACCACCGCTCCACCCATTCCAATGCCTGGATACTCATCTGCATTGGCTTGCCTGCCTTTTGCGCCTTGGTAGGGTTCAAACTGGACGCAGTACCCAAGGGGTGTGGCCAGCACCCACATCTTGTATCCGAAGTGTATAGGCTTTCCTCTGATAAACTGCTTCGCGCCGTGTCTTCCATAGTATGGTATCATGCTTTCGTCGATGCTCAAGTACTGTTGCTTCATGATTTTTTTTAAATACATGAGGCATCTCTCATTGATCATGGTAATTAATGGCCTGATTTTGGCCATCTTATTACCAGCATCGAGGTTGTCGTTGTCACTAACGTGACAGTACTTGAGGATTTCATCAAATCTGTCTTTTGTCATGGCTGAGGCAATGGCTGTGTTATGTACATCTTCGTCGTTCGACCAAAACATCCTGCATCGTGGAACTGTGGCATAGCCACTTACAAGCAGAATCCCGATGTGGTCCGAATGTCGTCATCTGTGACCTTGAAAGAATGATTTCCTTTTGATTTGGCATACTTTTCAGAGTTCTCTTTGATAAGCTGAATGATCTCATCGTCGTAGAAGAGTTCAAATATTCCTAATGGATTCTGAGGGAGATTGGATGCGTCTGGGGGAGGCGAATTCCAAGGAAACTGATCCTTCTGCCTTCCTGATAGATCAGCCCGTTTCCAGGTTCTTTCAGGCTGCGGTGCTGGAGTATTTGCACGCCTCCTCCTCTTTGTCTTACTGTGCTTGGAAGCTGGCTGGCTTCTTTTTTTTGGTCGGCTTTGACGTGTCGCTGCTGATGTTGAGGGTTGTTCATCATCTGGTTCAAAATCAGGATCGTCATTGTCATCAGGTTCATCTCCGTCATCGTCTGAGTAAGCTTGGGCCTTGTCTTCAGACGACTCTTGATCAGGAACATCTCCATCACCACCACTGTTATCCTCTCCCAGTGTACTTCTTCCACTTCGTGACACGATTGTAACGGTAGCATTGGCAGTCAGTTGTCGTCCGGAGAGGTTGTTGACGGCACACTCCCCATCTTCATCACCAGTATCCTCATCAGTCAATTCATCAACATCAGGAGGGTCGAGAAAGATGTCAGCTCTTTGAAAGGAGGCATCATCATCCAGCATATCAATAACATCGTTCACAGTGAATCTGTAACACACCCAAACCATACATTAAAAAACTTCTGGCCATTCAGTCCTAGCGTCCATTTTAAAGGACAGCAGATCTAAACTGTCTATATCACAAACTATGGACTAAATTCACAAAAGCAAAAATACAGTTTTAGATTATGCCTTTATTATAGTTTATATTCAAATTATCTTCAATAATGCCATTAAAAATGTTGATAATTAAAAAAATAAAGCCTTACCTTCTTCGGGAACTTATCTTGATCACTCAGCACGGGAATTTTGAATGGTGTCAACCATGACACTTTACAGTCAAGAGAGATCACTCTCTCCAACTCGGCTTCTGAAACGTTGATACCTCCCTTACACCAATCAGTGATTTAGATCTATCTCAGAAAAAATCAGGATGGGAAAACATAAGTGACCTTTTTAAAGGACGCCAGGCTTAAATGGGATAACCCATTGAAAAAAATACTATCCAGAAAGAGCTATTTTTGGCACAATGCTGTAACGCAAAGGGTCAAGACTATTGCACATTCATGGAGAACTATGCCAGAGTCACTAACTGACTCTGGTTCACAGAATGCACTGGGGCAGGATCAGATCTGGCTGAGCTACTGAAGTACGCCCCTAAATAAAGCCCAGCTGCTAGGGGTCCCTGCTGATGATGAGGGCATAAGGGGACTTCACATTTGTAGCTACTGAGGTCATGTACACTCTGCTTTTGTGTGTCTCATTCAACATTTTGCAGTAGTACATCTATGATTTCTTCGTACACAGCTTACAAAATGGGTGAAAACTCCATTACAGTTTGTTGTTTTGAAGTATATGTTGATGGGAGATGTCATTGAGGAAACTCTGTCTGCCTTGGCAGGTGCATCTCCTTCCAACTCCACAGGATGCATAATTTTTTCTGGCATCTCTTTTGAGCAACTGTTGTAATGCATACAGGTGTAAGCAGAAGTCTTTTCAATATAGATTCACGCATGAGCAAAGTTGAATATGTTCAGTGATGGAGATTCCTGGAACTGTGTAAATCTCTGGAAAGCTACCCGACCTGCAGTTCGTAGAAGATCAGCTGTTCACCATCGTGGCAAGAATGCTGATGTAAAAAAGACCAAAAGAAGTAGAACGCCGCCAACACGTCAGCAACCTTCACGGGCTGCACGCAAAACTTGAACTTTTCAATTAACTGTGTTAACTCTCCCGTGCGTGTTCCGTGAGCCGAAACTGGCTGCCAGTTTTGATGAGCCGCTTGTACATTAATTGTTTTCGTTCGCGTTCTTCCAATGTAACAGGCTGGTGGCCTAAACATTAAACTTGTTCAGTTCAGTTCAGTTCTCTGGAAAGCTGCCCTTCTGTGCCATTGAAGATCTAGTTGTATATCAGGTAATAATAACTTTCAAGGGTGTTGGTTACAAAGGTTAACCTACACTGCATACCTCATGATTAGAAATATCGATGGTGGTTACTAGAAAGGAAAAGATGAGTGACCGTGGATCAAAAAGATAAATTGATAATTATTTGATGGTGGTGGTGGTGGTGCTGCTGTTGCTGCTGCTGCTGCTGCTGCTGCTGCTGCTAAGGCAAAAAAAGGGGGGAAATTTATAGTTACGGCAACTGAAAAGAGCCTATATTTTTCTGCCAACCCTAAACTTGTTTTTTGATCATGTTGAAAAAAGAAAAGAGAAAGGTAATTGAAGGAAAACAACAAACTGCATGCTGTCCCATCTTCCCTTTTAGTGTTATTTAAGAGAAAAAAAGTATTTCCAGCAAAGAAGAAATGTTCATTTATGTTAGATTCAATCTGCTGTACACATGACATGTCTTTAAACATTCACATACATACACAAACACAATATTGTGTGCAGTCTCAATCTGGCCTCCTTAAAATCATGCCTACCAACTCGTGTGTGTGAGTTAGTGTTACTGTAAGCACAACAAATCCCCCACCCCCACCCCCCCACCCCCCACCCCACCCCCCCAATAATTTAATGTCAGGGAATTTGATGATGATTTGATACTTCAGTCAGTGACTGAATGATGGTGTTGCTCTCTGATGATTGTTGGCATGAGTCAACAGAACATATTCAATTGAAAGAAATGAGCTTGAATGAATTCTATGCATGCATGTGTGTGTGTGTGTGTGTGTGTGTGTGTGTGTGTGTGTGTGTGTGTGTGTGGTAGGTTAATAATGTATGATGTTGACTGTTGTTACCGAGACTGAATTTTCATTCACAGATCTCCAGCCAAGTTGGCAAAGTCAAGGTGAAAAAGGCACAGAAAACCATTGACTACTTGAGCTATAAACCACGGCCCCGCAGCCCTGATGGAAATTATGACAGTGAGTGAATTGTTTTTTATCATGTCATGTTCTGTTTTCAGTTCTGACGGGGATTTCCTTGGTGCCATGAATGTATGTGAGTATGAAGGACTATTATTAGTATTAACTCCTTTGCAACGCATAGCATCATATGAACCTATGCGTTGTCAACGACTAAGGATGGATTTGCATAATTTTCCTTGTTATAACTAAGGGGAAAATTGAATTCAGAGAACTGGACTTCATGTTATACTTATAGCTTAGGACTTTTTAAAATGTGATTTTTCAAAATGCGTCTATTTTCTTGCGATTCCAGAGAAAAGACACACTAAATTACTGTGTCTTTAATGAGTTAAAGGAAACTTTGTTTTATATTTCTTCAGCAATGGATATACTGTGCATGTGATTTACATTAGCTGTGTACATGTATAGATCTCTCCAAGTTTATGACTTTACTTGCATTTAAATCTGTCAAGGTGTGGGATTTTAGTCACACACACACACAAGAGAACATCTCATTTACTGCTCTCTAAGCCCTGAAACACTTAGTTTTCATTAGTGCTTATTGAAATGGATGTCATTTCATACTGCAGGTTTATAATTCATATTATTGCTTTTTCTCTTTTCTAGACTGTGACCACTTGATTGAGATCTATGATTTTCCTGAAAGATTCAAGGATGCTGATTTGATCAACATCTTCCGTGATTACAAGTGAGTCGTCCACTGGGCCTAGTTGAAGACTGAGCCTGTTCTGAAGCTGCTGGGCTTGAATTGATTTTGATACTGAGCTTGGCTTTGTTTGGAAAGGATGGAATATCGTCTTCAGCAAGTTGTTTCATGTAAATATCTCAAGCAGAAATAGTATCAAGCTCGTAATGTCAACATTTGGTTTTGTCAGATATTTGTACCGATGCAAAGGAGCAAGGTAATACTGCTCACATTTCAATTTCCATCGTTGCCTTCATGGCTATCTTTACCTGTTCTGTATCTTCATCATTCTTTATTCTGCTGCTGCTGTTGTTTTTTGGTTTAAGCTTTGTTTTTAATCTGCCACATTTTCTTTTATGTTCATTTAGGTTTTCTTGCACTGACACACCACATATATTAAAAAGATAGTGCTGATACACGCTTTTTCTTATTTGTGATTGTTACAAATAAGTTTAATAATGAATTGAAAAAAAGTCCATTTGTAAAATTCTCATTTATTTCACCTTTGTGCAATAGAATTGTTCAGTACTGAACATGCTTAGTGCAAATAAATAAAGCATTTCTTGTATCTCTCTGTTGTTTATTTGATATATTGGAAGGAGTTTTCTGAGTGCTGTTTTCAGTGCACTAGTAGAGTGCATTAGGATTAGAAAAAAATATTATGACATGCCATTTTTGCAAAGAAATGATGCACTTTTTATATTGAGTTGAAATTACATCACTACATCTGTTTTTTTGGTTGTTGAATTAATAAATGCATGAAGTTAACAGAGCAATGCAAAGACTTCTTCTTTGTGCACAATGGGCTGCATGACTAAAGTCACCACTGATGCAGGTGAAGACTCACAAACTTACAGAGAATATACATGGAGCTACAACAGTTTGTGCCTGGACTTGTACACAAATAGTACTTGTGAAGAAGAAGATGATGAGGGGGATGTAATTAGTTCCATTTCAGTCTCTCTCTCTCTCTCTCTCTCTCTCTCTCTCTCTCTCTCTCTCTCTCTCTCTCTCTCTCTCTCTCTCTCTCTCTCTCTCTCTCTCTCACACACACACATATTCATAGACACACACACACTCACACACACACACACACACACACACACACACACACACACACTCATTGTAACTGGATGTCTTTGCTTGCACAACAGGGACAGAGGATTTGACTTGAAGTGGGTGGATGACACTCATGCCATTGGAGTGTTTGCAAGTGCAGTTGTTGGTGAGTTCTCTTTGTTAAGTTTGTGTGTGTGTGTGTGTGTGTGTGTGTGTGTGTGTGTGTGTGTGTGTGTGCGTGTGTGAGTATCTGTATGTATGTGTGTCTATGAGTGTATGTGTGTCTATGAGTGTGTGTGTGTGTATCTGTGTGTCTATGAGTGTGTCTATAAGTTTGTGTGTGTGTGTGTGTGTGTGTGTGTGTGTGTGTGTGTGTGTGTGTGTGTGTGTGTGTGTGTGTGTGTGTGTGTGTGTGTGTGTGTGTGTGTGTGTGTGTGAGTATCTGCATGTATGTGTGTCTATGAGTGTATATGTGTCTATGAGTGTGTGTGTGTGTGTGTGTGTGTGTATGTGTTTGCACATGTGTGCATACATGTATGTAAGTGGCCTAGGCCCTGATATTGCTTGTATCTAAAGTAACGACAGTGGTCTAAAACTGATGTGTTAGATGGCCTTACTTAGATAAAGACATAACAGGTCCAGTCTTTGTTCTTTTTGGGTCTCCCCCCCCCCCCCCCCCCCCCCCCCCCCAAACTTTTCTCTTTGTTGAAAGACTTCTTAAGAATTGCATCGCTGCTTTGTACAGTTAATCATGTGTAAAACTTTCTTTTCCATCTCAAGAAAAGGGAGGCATTTAACATGTGTGTGTGTGTGGCATGCATGTGTGTGCGTGTGTGTGTGTGTGTGTATTTGAAATAGACAGAATGATAATCTGCTTTTTGGTAATTTTTCCTAATGCTTTTGAAGAACAATGCTTTTTTATATACGAGTGGATAGAATGATATTTTTATGACAATGGGAGACAGAAAGAAATCATTTCACCTGTGATCTGTATTTTCCTCTCCAGCGGTTGACGCCCTGTCCCAACCCTACCCCTGTCTGAAAGTGAGGCCAATATCAGACGCCTCTCAACAGACCAAACACAAGGTGAAACGCAGACAAGGTGAATGAAATGAACTGGGGTTTTTCTGTTTTGGAACTGATTGGTCTCCCCCTGTGCATTTGGGGTGAGAATAGACTGAGAGTTTACCTGCATGCTTTGCACAAGGTGAATAACTAGGGAAATTGTGCCTTGACTTGCCAGAAGGCCCCCCAAAATTTAGTTGTGATTATGGTAACTTGACCAACCCTTTTTTTTCTGCTGACCCCCCCCCCAAAAAAAAAAAAAAAAAAAAAAAAAATTAAATAAAAAGAGATAGAAAGAGGAAGGTAAACAACAAACTGCATGCAGTCCCATGTTCTCTGCCCTACAAGCACTCGGGAAATCCGCCATTTACATTTTAAAAAGTGTTTTCAATGAAAATAAACTTGATCTATGATCAATCTAGCTCTTCTAAAAAGAAAAATTTGACATTAGAAAAGTTCAGGCCAACCTGCTGCTCCCCCCTTTTAAAAATCCATGTTACTGTAACTACAACTGTTTTTTGTTTGGCCTTACTAAACTGTGTAATTGATTTCATGATTCCTTAGCTTACAAAGGCTGATAAGTTATAACACTCCTTCCATTCATTCATTCATTCATTTACTGATTTGTCGTGGTAAAGTATGTGAAAATGTTTCAGCCAATCTTTCAGCACCATATAATCTAGATAGATTGAAATTATTTTGATGTTTAAACATCATCAATGGATGAATTGATAGATTAGTGCAAGTTTTTTCATGTTTTGAACTCAAGACCAAATAAGTGTTGTCCATTATTGGTGCTTGAAAATGGAAAAAATCCCTAATACCCTGCCTATTGGGTTTTCACACCAAGTTGGATACTAAAGAACTTTTTCAGTGCTTTGCTGAAACAAGACACTTGAGAGAGAGAGAGAGAGAGAGAGAGAGAGAGAGAGAGAGAGAGAGAGAGAGAGAGAGAGAGAGAGAGAGAGAGAGAGAGAGAGAACTGAACTGAACTGAACTGAACTGAACTGAACTTTATTCGAAGGCCGACCACCCGTTGAACAATACAAAATAACATTCAAACTTCTCTACCATTTCAAGATTTCAATCCATTCGGTTTAAATACATACTATTTATAATACATTATTATCACTTTCTGAGAGAGAGAGAGAGAGAGAGAGAGAGAGAGAGAGAGAGAGAGATGAGAGGAGAGAAGGAGGAGAGAGAGAGGAGGGAGGGAGGGAGGGATGGAGGAAGGGAGGCGGAGGGAGGGGTTGGAGGGAGGGGGAGGGAGGGAGGGGGGGGGGGAGGAGGGAGGGAGGAGGGAGGGGACCGCGGCAGTCCGGAGGGAGGGAGAGAGAGAGAGAGAGAGAGAGAGAGAGAGAGAGAGAGAGAGAGACGTATAGTAAGAGTAGAAATTGAATCCTGAACACAGTACTTACATCTCCAATCTTACCAAATCTCTAATACATGTACATAGAAGAGATATTCCCTCATACCCTCCCTCCCTCCACAAAACCCCTCAAAACAAAAACAAACCCAGAAAAACCTGAGTTGCTGCAAATTTTTAAGTGCAGCAGCATAACATTAAGTGGCATTATTTGTGAATATGTGAAACAAACCACTCTCACAATGTTTGACTGGCAAATACAAGGTTCATACTCTCCCCAATTACAACATCTAATTGATACAAATTAAATAAATTGAAAGTAAATGATACATTTGTGGCTATCATGTTGTAGACAAAGCAGGTCTGAAGAGAAGATTAGCTGCAAATTCACCAGTTGGGTGCAGAAGGCTGGTGCCATCTTGAGTCGGCTGCTGGTTTGTTGTTTAAGACCGTCTATCAACTTGTTTTGATCTGTGAAGACTTACCTACCAAAGCTTATTAGGTGGTGTGACCTTTGTCCATGAGAAAGAGGAAGAACTGGTGTGTGTGTGTGTGTGTGTGTGTGTGTGTGTGTGTGTGTGTGTGTGTTAATCACAATCATTTACTATTTTGTGGCAAACAGACCTAGACTACTGAGATCTGTGTTCTGTTGGAAAGTAGCTGTGATAGATTTTAGTTATGATTTTGAAAGCCCTATTTTCAGCCTTCGATAATAGACATGGGTTGCAGGGAGTGATGTTTTACATGCAGCAAGTTTTGCTTTGTGCAGTTTGAGTTTCTGCGACAAAGTTTGAGAGTAAGTGTGAACGCTTCTGTGAATAAATACTTTGCATGCTGGAGAATATATGAGACATCCAGCTGATGGTAGTGAATTTGGGTGAATGTTTCGTTTCCCTCAGAGTTCCTACAACCCTACAAGGAAAGGCCAGAGACAACATCCATGGTGGCTAAGAACTTGATCACCAACCACCTGGGCCTGCGGAGTGCGGGCCAGAACAAGGAGAAGCGCGATCAGCAGCGCAAGCAGCTCAAGGAAGCCAGAGGTAATTTAACTCTGTCAGTTGGTTGTTGCACAGCTAGTGCCAGTCCCAAGGCGGGTTTTGCAAAAGAAATCCCAACTCATCATACATGATCCTCTCACGGCACCAGAAGAGCATTTTATTTCTTTCCCTGTAACCGTAAGGCCCCAAAAAAAAGTTTATGGTTACAGTCACATGGCAGAAAAGAAAAATAGGGTCAGCAGGTCGGCTTGAACTGTTTTTAGCTTTTTTTTATATAAAGAGGCCAGATTAACACATAAATCAACACATCTCTTTTGCTGAAAATATTTTAAAGTTAAATAGTGAATTTTCTGAGTGCTCACAGGGCAGGGAAAATGGATCAACATGCAGCTTATTGCTTACAGCCAATTTGTTTCTTTCTTTCTTCCTTTATTTTTCACACTCGAAAAAATACATACGGGTCAGCAGAAAAGAACAGGATTGGTTGGGCGACTGTAATCACAACTTTTTTTTTGTGTCTGGATTTTGCGTTTTGTTGCGCAATTAACCCTTTCCTGTTCAGACAGTGAAACTACGACAGACTACTAGAATTCAGAGATGCATACTGCGAGTTCAGCTGCCTTATGACAAATGCATCCCTTCCCACTCTCTCAGGGAAAATTAGTGTCCAAAAATGGTAATACGATTTCAAAGGGAAATTCCAGAGTGAAACCTCACTGACCATTCCCATTCACCCCTGGGCTCAGACCTCAGGTTGATGGGAAATATGAAACCGCTGCACCCTCCCCACTCTCCTCCTACCTACTTCTACCAAGTGGAACAGATGTAGGGTGTACAGACTTTTCTCCACTGAACAGGAAAACAGTTAAATCACCATCTTGCCTGATTTATGAATGTGTGTGGAAAAAAGATTAAAGATTTAGTATGTCATGCGTTATGCCATTATTGCTGAGAGTAAGGGACCGTTGTGTATATGTGTACTTGCAATCATGCACATCCTTATGCATGCTTGGATGCATTTTTATATGTGTGTATACACACACACACACACACATGCACACACACACACACACACACACACACACACTCACACGCACACACAAACACACACACACATGCACACACATGCACATGCGCACATATCCACACACACACGCACATGCACACACACAAACACGCACACCCACACACACACATACACATGCATGTGTGCATGAAAACACACACACTCACACACATGCACACACACACACACATGCATGCTCACCCCCTTGCACACCACACACACACATACATGCATGCACACACACACACACACACACACACACACATACGTGCATGCACACATGCACATGTATATGGATGCATGCTGTCATGAACACACGTGTACACACACATGCATACACTGAATGAATGAGGTTTTACAGCCTATCAGCCTTTGTAGGCATAAACAAAAACACACATGCACACTTGCATCACAGAAAGACATGCATGGAACTCTGGGAAAAGCCCACTCATGTTGCCATGTTGACTTTGCAGAGAGGAAGAGACAGAAGGCCCAAGCACAAGATGATGCATGGGAAGGAACACTCAAGAACTTGGTGTCTGACGACAAACCCTGAAGCAAGACTGGCAGGACTCGCACACAGATGTTCAAGTTCTGGGCGTGGGGGATTAATCCAGCACATCTTTACAGTCATCTCCCTTGAGCATGCCGTGGCAGCGCCATGAGGCACAGACAGATGTCCAGCGCTTGTGTGGTTGTTGATATTCCAGTCATAAGGCAAATAAAAGATTGCCAAGAAGCCATATGAACAGAGCTGGAAAATGTGCATTGCTGTTGTGTATGTGCAAGTGGTTGTTGCTGGTATTTTGAAGTATGGATGAGATAGTTTTGCTTTTATTTTGTATGGAAAACAATAGTTTAGCTGGGATGTGAGCTTTAGCCTCTTTAACATAAGCCTGATTAAAAATTTTCTGAAGAAAATGCATCTAAGAATTTTGACATGCCTTGAATGTTGAATTATTCATCTTATGATGAGGTTCTGGTTGGTTGGTTGGGTTTTTTGGTGTGTGTTTTTTTCCTTGCAGCAGCCACCAACCATTATAAGTGATGATCTGAGTTGTCCTGATTTGCTTTAGCTTTTTTGCAACATGGCCTATTGGCATACTTTTATATTTTTCAGAGAGGGAAATGAAATAGTAAAGAGCACTTTGAGGGCTATCTGGTGACTCAATGATTTACTGGGGTGTTTTGAGTGTTGACTTACTGATTGAATGACATGATTTGTAAACCTCTTCATAGAGTAAATGGAATTAAGTACATTTGCTAGTATACACTGGGAAATGTTATGCATACCCTTTTTTACCCCAATTTTTAATGCTTTGTTAGTCGCTGAAGCATGGGAATGGTAGGCCCTGAGGCAACAAAAAAGATGTGTCTAGAGTGTTCATTCTCTGAATATCTGGAAAACCCTACAAGTGATTTCAACCTACACAGTGTGTTTGTCGATCTACAAATAGGCAAGAACCAACTATCCAATCAGCATAGCGCAACAAACTTTTGGTGCAAAAACGACATCAGATCTATTAATATCATCCAATGAAAGTATAGATGAACACACTGTATTTAGACACATTTTTGTTGCAACAGGCCCTACTTTTTGAAGAGGGAGCATTGCAGGCATAAAATTCTCCCAGAATTACAGCAATTTTGCAGCATTAAAAAATTTGTTTCAAAGGAAAGACTTATCACAAGACTTGAAACAAATTGCATGCAGAAGATAGACATTAGAACCCCCACAACCAAGGCAGAAGTTAAAATATCCTTTTTGTAATATTGATTTCCATGCTCACAAACTGTATGTCTAAAATGCGGGAGAAGGTTTCTATTTGGAGTCGCTGCAAAATATCTTGCGAGTTATAATTTGTCTTGATCCTAAAAAATGTCTATTGAAACTCTTTGATTAGCCTAAGATATTATCAACATAAGGAAAAATGAACAGTTTTGGTGCAGCTGTGAATCCCTAACTAGCTCTAAAACTTTGCAATCTCTCTTTAGGATATGGAGCACCGCCGCATATGCATGTGGTGCATCTCCAATGAGTTAATCATGGATGTAAGATGAGTATTAATGCAACATTGAGACTGATTTGTGATTTCAGGATCACTTCTGTGACACATGAAACATCATTTTAGTTTAAAGTAGGCATTTGAATGTGAAAGGATTGTTTACCTTTTGAAGTGTTGATGAACTCAAGGAGCTTTAGATCGAAAGAGACACATGGGTGGACAGACGTTTGTGTGTGTGTGTGTGTGCGTGCGCTTGTGTGTGAGCGTGTGTGGATGTGTGTAGATGTTTGTATGTGCCCAGACTTATGATGTCCAAACAGGTGCACCTGAGATCTTAAAAGAATAATTGTCATTGTGCAGTGCACATTTATGTTTATTTCATTCAGTTTAGAGACCAGTTTCTCTCTCTCTCTCTCTCTCTCTCTCTCTCTCTCTCTCTCTCTCTCTCTCTCTCTCTCACCTTCCCCGCCCCCACCCACCCTCCCTACCAATTCCCTCCTAAGTAATATCAAAGATAAAACTATCATTTTAGTGTGTGCAGAGATGACCTTACCAAGGTATGAATACCGACTTTTCAAAGCTCATTCTTTCAAGTGTGAGGAAAGTTTATTTGTGTGATTTGAAAGTTTCAGTGTGGAAACATTGAATGATTCTCTGAAGATATTTTATAACCACAAAATAAACACTTAAACTGTAAAGAGAGTGTGAAGATTTAGGATGAAAAGGAGTTGCTTTGCAGAGTTGAGGGGGGGGAAATTTCAGGAGGAGATGTGTGTGTGTGTGTGTATGCATGTGCGCATGTGTGCGTGTGTCTGTGTGTGTGTGTGTGTGTGTCTGTCCTTGCCACCTGTGGAAGTTTACCCTAGCCCTTTGAGAGTAGCCCTACATGGAGGTGTTACGACCTTCATGCATTGCCTGAAACACTGTGCATCCCATGTTCTTTCTACTGTCATGGTACCAGTAAGCTGTTCATGATTCCTCTCCTTGTGTTCAAATGGGCCACATACTTAAAGATATGCCTCTAGAAGCGCAATACATGACATTCTTCTTGATGAAACATGATGGAAGTCATTGTCCATTCATTCCAAATCAAATGTCTTCCAGAACAAGTGCATAGTTCTTCTTGTCATTGGAGCTTCACTATTGAGATTGATGTGGGTTTATGCTGAATACCACCAGATGCAGGTTTCCTTGGACCAAGGATGTGCAATCCTAAGCAGTTCAAACGGCAAGTCCAGTCTTTTTAACAGTGGTTGCTGTAACATGAGTCACTATCAAAACTGGGACAAAAATGCAGGGTGGGGTTTTAGAAACTCGTCTATTACAAGAAGTGACTGATTGGATATTGTGTGTAATGGAAAGTCCAGGAGTATTTGAGTTGGCAGCTGGGACTATATATGGCCAGTGCTGAAAAACTGTCTGTGAGGAACACATGAAGTAGACAGCTTAGGTTGTTCTCGGCAGCCTTTTGAGCATACAGGTCACTGAGTTGAACTTTTAAAATAAAGACAATATGTGATGAACTAAACTATTGTTATTTGTTGTTGTTGTTTGGCATTTGTTTTAACTGCATTATTTGTAAACTTGTGGGAATTAATCATGTTTGTCTGGAGGTGACACAAACTTGAAGGAAATCCTTCCATTTTAGTATTTTGTGTTGCCACACTAATAGGAAGCGTAATTTATTCATCTGAAAGTGGTCCATTTGAGAGGTTTTTCAAAAAATAAGGTTTACTATCAGTACAGCATTTATTTGTAAGTATGCAACATAAGGAAACACAGGACGTACGTGTATTGTGTGTGTTGTATGTATGTGTGTGTGTGTGTGAGAGAGAGAGAGAGAGAGAATGTGTGAATATTTGTTGTGAAGGCTAGTGGGACAAAGTCCGGCGTTCCCTGCCTCCACCGCCTCACGCCTCATCAAGATTGCCTCAAGAGGACCTTCGATCGAGGTTCACATCAATGGCAATCGCTACGATGCGCTGATCAACTCGGGAGCAACCATTTCTGTCTTGAGGACTGGTCTGCGCCCCTTTAAGAGGATGGAGGAATCGGCGATGATGCTCACTGACGTCAGTAACAGACCAATTTCTGTGCACGGCGTCGTGACAGTGAAGGTGAAGGCCGGTGAGTTTGTTACTTCTCACCCATTCATGGTCGCCAACATAGAAAACAATGTCATCCTGAAGACAGATTATCTGCAGAAGTATTCATGTGTGATAGACAGGGGACGGTCCCTCCTGCTGCTTGATGGGCACTCCGTGCGGTTGAAGGGTCTTGTGGGTGAAGGGAAAGCTTCACTGCGTCCCTGTGAGACCTTGAGGCGGATAACCGCCACTTTCTTTTTCGGAAGCGGCTTAGGGGAGACCGTTAGTGTCAACCGTGTGCCGGTGACCTTTGACCGCATCCGCCACTCCGCCTGACTTCGCACGCCCTGGGGAGTTATGCTAAGATCCGGCCGCATTAATGTATCTGCGTTTTGTGACAAACGTCTTGCTCGGCGGTACTGTACTACATGCACCACGTTTATTGGCAGTATTACACCCGAATCACGCGGAACACAGAATTTGCGCAGCTGAGTGCGAGCTGGAGGCAAAATCTGGGTCACGTGGCGGCGTCTTTTTTCAAGGCTCGTGATTGGCTGAGAGCGATACAACCTCCGATATCAGAGAGCTACTTCCGGCTCACGGTTGACACAAACGGTCTCCCCTAAGCCGCGTGTTTCTTTTTCTGCCGAGAGCCATGCAGGAGGAAGCGCTGAGACGGCTACAGGACGACTCGGCAGCTAGCCATCATGGACGACGGAAGACGTATCGACGCGTATGTGAGCGGTACTTTTGGATTGGTCGGCACAAGTCCGTTCACGACTTGTGTCGCCGCTGTGACAAATATGCCTCACAGACAAGACTCCACAGGAATCAGAGTGGCCCTACCAAGACTGCATTTTTGCAGTGGGGAACAGGCCATTGGTGGCTTACCACACACCCCCACCCCCCACCCCAGTGATAAGCCCCAGTGTGTGGAGTCGCTCCAGGGTATGCTGCAGGCGGTGCGAATGTTCGTGAGGACACCTGCAGCGGAGCGTGGAAATAAACGAAGTCTGGTTACGACCGCAAGGCCGATCACCAGACCTCTCATGAGGGCACTGCAACGTGGTTCTCCAACCTACGGGTTAACTGGAATTGCACCACCAAGCTGGCCCAGCTACAGACTGGACGTTACGAGAGCATGGGGAAGGTGCACGAAGGAGTGTACCGCATCCACAATCATGTACGGTGTGATTGAGCGCGTTAATAGGTAGCCTTTCGTCTCGGCGCAAAGGGGAACATGAAATAAATTGGAGTAACTAAACACGTGCTATCACGAAGTGGATAAAATTCTGGACGAAACTCCATTTTTTTCTCATTTATATTATACTTGTAGCCGCCATGTTAGATGTGTGTGTGTGTGTGTGTGCGCGCGCACCCGCGAGCGCGTGAGTGCTTGCGTACATGCGAGAACGAACGAACAAACGAACTTCATTTTACAAAGAAGATGTGTTCGGCAGTCGTCGGTTAACCATCGGAAACAGTTATGTCAGGCAGTCTTGTGTGCTCCTTCGATAATAGGTCCGAGTATGACTATAGCAGTCCAATCTGGGAGGCGCACATCCGGGGACAGTGTGGGCACTGGAAGCACGCTGTGGTAGGGGTGAATGCCTTCTTGCATTCCCTTGCGTTGGTGATCCGCATCCTTCGAGCTTCTTCAAAGTTCTGACAGGCCCTCCGAGTGATTGTTCGCCAGCCAGTTCTGTCCGTAGCGCATGCACGGTTCAAGGTCTTTTGCAGAGATGGGACAGCAGCTCACTCTGTCCTTCAAGCAGTCTTTATACCGTTTTGGGGGCAACCCGTCTTTCTATGACCCTGGGCGAGAGCTGCATACATGATCTGGCGTGGCACCCGTGAGGCTTCCAAGCGGATGAAATGGCCCGCCCAGGGGAGCTGTGCCCTCAGGATCATGGCTTGGATGCTATTTGAGCCCGTTTGTCCACCACTTCCAGACTGGTCACCCTATCATGCCATGTGACACCCATGATGGAGCGCAGGGCTCTCACGAGGAGGCCCTCAAGCTGTTTGAAGTGTTTCCTGCACAGAGTCCAGGTCTCACAGCCATACAGAAGGCTTGTGAGTACAACTGCTTTGTTCAAGTTGATCTTTACCGGCAGCTTGATACACATATGATTCATCATACGAGTATGGAGGCGTCCCAGAGATTGACTGGCTTTGCTGATGCTTGCTGCAATTTCTTTGTCGAGGGAACCATAAAAAGGTATGATGCTTTCCAGGTACTTGAAATACTCGACAGCTTTTAGCTAGGTGCCATCGATAGCTATTGTTGGAGGGGATGCTATGGAGCCCGGAGCAGGTTGGTGGAAAACCTCCGTCTTGTTCAGGCTGATTTTTAGTTCAAAGAGCATGGAGACCAGCGAATTGATCAATGACGATCTGGAAGTCGGATTCCGTGTTTGCCATGATGGCACAGTCATCCGCGAGCAACTCCTCAAGGATGAATCTCTCCAGTGTTTTGGTCCTGGCATTCAGTCGTCAGAGGTCGAAGGGAGAGCCATCCAGTCTGTACTTTAGGTAGCACCTCTCTAGAGGTCACACACAGCACGGTTCAAGACACATGTAAAAAAGAGGCTGAACAAGATTTGGGCGAGGGCACAACCCTGTTTCACGCCATTTGAAATGCTGAAGGGCTCAGAGGCATCGTCGTTGGTGAGGATAGTCCCCAACATGCCGTCGTGGGATAGGCGGATCAGCTGGGTGAATTTTCTAGGGCAATTGAGTCCTGCAAGGATCACCCAGAGTGCTTCCCTATTGCCCGTGTAAAGACATTTGTGAAGTCGATGAAGACAGCGAAGAAGTCCGTGTTTTGCTCAATGCACTTTTCCTGCACCTGTCTCATCGTGAAGACCATGTCAACAGCGCTGCGGCCGGGTCTGAAGACACACTGAGCTTCCGGCAGTGTTTTCTCTGAGACAGAGCTGATCAGGCGATACAGGATGACACGTGCCAGAATCTTGTCTGCAACCGACAGAAGGGAGATGCCTCGAAAATTGCCACAGGCAGCTTTGTTGCCCTTTTTTTTTGGGGGGGGGGGGGAGGGGGGGAGGGGGGAGGGAGGGGGGGGAGAGAGACAACTGTAGCGCCTCTGAAGTCCTTCGGCATGGACCCTTCCTCCCACATGCCGGTGAGGATGCTGTGCAGTGCAGCTAGGGTTTCGGGGCAAGCTGCTTTGACAAGTTCAGATGGGATTCCATCCACACCTGGTGCCTTGCCGGAGCTGGTCATGTCAATGGCTTTCTTCACGTTTTCCTGAGTGGGGGGCAGGTCAAAGGTCCTCTATGGTGGGCTTCTGGTCTATCATGTTTAAGGCTGCAGGGTCAACGGTGGAGGGTCTGCTCAGAAGGTTACGGAAGTGCTCCCACCAATGTTTGATTATGGTTTCCTTGTCCTTGAGTTACGTGCACGTTTTTATCCCTCGACTCTATGACAGCCATAGCGGGCATTAGAGTGGCACTTCAAGTGGCAACTGTCCCCGCTCCCTGCAATCTCTCTCCATTTCCTGCTGCTCTGTCACCAGTGTCGTTGCCCTTTCCTTCACCGTGTACTCGGCGTTGGAAGTCGGCTTTCTTGAAAGGAAAATTGTTGGGAAAGTGTGGAAGCATAAACAATTATGTTCTTGGCAATACAAATTCTACTTTTAAGTTTGTTTTCTTTCTTTTTGTTTTCTTTCTACCTTTCTTTCTTTCTTTCTTTCTTTCTTTCTTTCTGTCTGTCTGTCTGTCTGTCTGTCTGTCTGTCTGTCTGTCTGTCTGTCTGTCTGTCTGTCTGTCTGTCTGTCTGTCTGACTGTCTGTCTGTCTGTCTGTCTGTCTGTCTGTCTGTCTGTGTGTGTGTGTGTGTGTGTCTGTCTGTCTGTCTGTCTGTCTGTCTGCCTGTCTGTCTGTGTGGCTGGCTGGCTGGCTGGCTGGCTTCCTGGCTCCCCTGTCTGGCTCCCTTGTCTGACTCCCCTGCATGTGCATCGAGGACGAAAAGCACTGTTTGTGGAGTTGCCCCTAGTATGAAGATATACGGAAAAAATATCTGCATAGACACATAGATAAAAGTAACCAAAATATGTCCATATATTGGAAGGAGTAAAAATAAATCAGAGACGTAGCTATGTTTATTTACTACTCTCTCAAACATAGAGAAAGATTCATGTTAGACAAAGGTCCATCAACCACGGTAGTCGACCAATTGTCCATATCGCAAAACCGTTTATTGTCACCTAATATATCTGTGACGGGCGGCCGGCCTGAACAATAAAGTGTCAAAGTGCCAAAGTGTCTAAGTGTCAAAGTATCTAAGTGTCAAAGTATCTAAGTGTCAAAGTGTCAAAGTCTCTCTCTCTCTGTCTCTCTCTCTCTCTCTCTCTCTCTCTCTCTCTTCAAACTCTCCCATCTCTCTCTCTCTCTCTCTCTCTCTCTCTCTCTCTCTCTCTCTCTTCAAACTCTCCCATCTCTCTCTATCTCTCTCTCTCTCCCTCCCATATATCTCTCTTCAAACTCTCCCATCTCTCTCTCCCATCTCTCTCTCTCTCTCTCTCTCTCTCTCTCTCTCTCTCTCTCTCTCTCTCTCTCTCTCTTACTGTGCACGGAAATAAAGGCTGCTGGAATTCGTATGCTTCAGGCTCAGTAGTGCCGACACAAAAAACAAAGTATATGATTCAGAGAAACATCTGGACGCGATTGAAAGATGTCCTTTTTTTGAAGATGCTCAGAACGAAATATATCGTACGTATCATTTATATTGAGAATTATGTATCATCGTCGTCGTCGTTGTCATCATAATAATAACAACAACAGCAGAAACTAACGACTACAACGTTCCTTAAAAAAATCCTCCCTGCAGCCTGTAAATGCATGGAGCAAGAACCGTCTGGTAGAAGATGGGTTATGAAGCCAAATGCTGCCCAAACTGATCCATTGTGTGTGTTGTATTCTGTCTCTACGCAAGACAATTTCCCCTGAGACTCGTCAGCCTGGAGAAGATTATAGCGTGGTGCATTCTGATGTTGTGGTTCACCGTCTTATTTTTTGCTGACTTCACTGTGCAGTTTATGCTCATATTTTCCCATAAAATATGTTAAACGTGTAAGTCAAGGATGATAAAAAAGTTCAATGATATCTTGTGGTTGAAAAGATGGGAGTAGTGGTGTCTTTTTGCGCAGGCGGGAGCTATAGGGAAACAGCCAGTCTCCCTACTCCCTTAGCAGAACAACCCCTGTTCCTCTAGGGCTGGATGAGAGCAGGAATGCCATGTGTTACCCTGTTATTGCAGCGCCATTTGAAGAGATGAAGCCGTGTGTGGCCAGCTGGGCGCCGGCAGGGGGTGTAGAGGTGATGTCCTTGTCTCTCTCCCTTCACTCCCTCCAATTAAGGGATCAGCAGCTTGGTCATAAACTTCTCCGAGTTTATTCATGATGACAGACGGCAGCAATACAGGCAAGCTACTGTCCACTGGCTGACCTTCCCGTGACCTCTCGCTATGGCCTTATCTCCCTGTGTCAGACCTCTGATCTCGTCGCTTTCCCCCTGACTCTTGACCACGTTAGCGCACGGGCTTTAAATAGGCATCACGCGGGCTTCAGCGAGAGCATTCAGCGTGGCTGAGACTATAGTGCATAATTACAGTCTCAGCAACAGGTTGGTCACGTGATAGCCTTAATTCTTCCATAACATGCATACCACCATTCAACACTGAGTCTCAGCCACGCTGAATGGCATTTCACATCGTTGAGTGTATTCCTCCGCTTGTTGTGATACACTCGATACTGGCAGCCATCTTTCCGTCAGTTCATTTTCTAAACATCGATTTCCCATAAATGTAAAACTTGTATGCGGTAAAATTCGAATCACAAGAGTGTAATATTGTGAACTCTACTAATTATAAGGACTTTGAATACAACAGCAACAATTATACTTCATTGTACGAGTAAGGCAACCAATCCCGTCTGCATAATGATAATCTTGTGGACCGATAGTACGATACGCCCAGAAACCCGCTGAGTGCTTTTACTGATGAGGAATCATTAATTTAATGTATGCTTAGAAGGATTAAACTTAGAAAAACTGCTTCTGAGCTCTCCGATGATATCGAACTTCGGAATCGGACGGAAGAAACTTCGACTCGATCAACGTTCAACACAGAGAGCTGAGAGACAACAGTGAGTAAAATCTTCCTTCTACTTCTAGATCAGTCGATACACGAATGATCGAAGTGTGGACTCAGCAGCTCGTCAAACAGTGTGAAGGCAGTTAGACCACAGGTTCCGGCCAGAAAGCATTTACTTGCGAGAGTATAACCATAGATTCACGAAACCAGCCCGAAGCCATAGGAATCCTTTTCGATGCGCGTTTATACTGACTAGTTCCAAAGACAAGCGCACGTGCTGACGGCAGTTTGCAACCTTATAGACGATGTTCGCGCTAAAAGTAGTTCTCAAATGATTTCCTGAAAATCTCCTAGATTAGTTTTATTAGAACACCAAATTTGTGTTTATCTATCGGGATAAATAATTGGAGTGAAATAGAATCGTCTCTTTTTACTCTCAATGGTCTTTTGATCATGTTGAATTTTGATTGGTAAAATCATTGGAATGTGGGGCCGAAGTCACGTGACCAACCTGTTTCAGAGATACTATATCTCTGTGTTCAGAATGCAGCGAGAGCAGGCTAAATTTCTAAGCAGAACTTGGTCACAAGATCTCCAGTGGACGCGAAATTGTGTTAACATGACAGCTTCTAACAACTATTTGAGGCTTAAATCAACAATCTCATATGGCAAGCTACACTCCGTTGGAAAGTGCATTAATCCAAGTACACTCTGCGCCAATGAATGAATTCCAAAAGTGATTCGTATACAAAGGAATGGCAATTGAAGTATTTATGGTGCCAATTGAATCAGATACTTATTCATCGTTTTCTATTAATATTATCGTTTACAACTCACAGAGTGCAGGTTGCCATATATGGGATGGTTGATAATGATAAACACTAAGTTTCTATTCAATATTACAAGCAGTACACGATACATTAAATGAATAAACTCTAAAATCTGGTATGATTTCAAACACGCAAAGACAGTGGTCAGTTGGGATGCTACGTGACGCTTAGTCACGTGTGAGCGGCGTGAACCTCATACATCTCTACGGCAGCCACAGTGTACACGCCTCACGTATCCCTGCAGTTACGATCCCCACACACAAAATAATATGGAAACGAGAGAGCTGCAGCGATCTGGACAAGTCTCTCATATTCTCACCTTCTTACATGTACATATCGCATGTGTATCTCGAAATCATTACCCAGGGCCGGACCTAGGGGGGGGTTCCAGGGGTTCCGGAACCCCCCCCCCCCCCTAGAAAAAGCATGTACCTTGGTTTGAGTTTTTTTTTTAAATATATTTTTTGTGTGTGTCTCCAAAAACAATGCTGCTCTTACCCCTCAAAACAAGGCCCAGAATGAACCAGATTGCACAGATTTTAACCGTTTTTCAAAAATTTTCAGGGGGGGCATGCCCCCGGACCCCCCTAGTTTGCGCGGCTGCTTCGCAGGCGCGCGATCGTGGCTTCGCCACTTCGCTGATTTGTCCCCCCCAACCAAAAAAGGAACCCCCCCCCCCCCCCACAACTCATTTGGTCCGGCCCTGTTACCCACATGGTTCCGTTACAGTTATATTCCAAATTGTTCGTGTATGAGCTGTTATAACCATGATGGATCATCCGCAAAGACAAATATTCAGTCCTCTGTGTGTGTGTGTGTGTGTGTGTGTGTGTGTGTGTGTGTGTGTGTGTGTGTGTCTGTGTGTGTGTCTGTCTGTGTGTCTGTCTGTGTGTCTGTCTGTGTGTCTGTCTGTCTGTATGTCTGTCTGTGTGTCTGTCTGTCTGTGTGTCTGTCTGTCTGTCTGTCTGTCTGTCTGCCTGTCTGTCTGTCTGTCAGTGTGTGTGTGTGTCTGTCTGTCTCTCTATCTGTGTGTCTGTTTGTCTGTGTGTCTATTTGTCTGTATGCGTGTCTGTGTGTCTGTGTGTCGGTGTGTCTGTCTGTGTGTGTGTGTGTGTCTGTTTGTATGTGTCTACACAGACGGTCTACAGTTGTGATCAACCAACGCGCGCTGCTTACTCCATTAATTTTTGCCAGGCGGCTTTCGTTGTCGAGGGCTGAGGGGCAGAAGACTGGGAGAGAGCATTTGTAGGAGAAACTGTGGGAGGAGGAACAAAGGCAGGAATAGAAGCGGGAGCAAGAAGAGATGCGGGAGCAGAAGGAAGAGCAGAGCAGAGGCAGCAGGCGCAGCAGAAAGACGAAGAGGAGGACGGAGAAGGCAGAGAAACGGGGGCAGTAGGAACAGAATCATAAGCAGGAAAGGAGTGAGCAGGTGGTAGAGTAAAAAGGCAGGAAAGGTATATCGGAGCGAGAAAAAAGTGAAAGGATAGAAAAATAAAGGCGACAGAGAGGCAAGGAAAACGCGCTTAATCATGAATATGAAAAGATTTCCCCTGCATTAGACGTATAGACACGTACTGAAATTTCCTTCAATCATTAGATGACTTTGACTTTGAGATGGAGATGAGTAGGCCTACATCGAGACTAGGTTTATTTTGCGTCTTGTAGGCTTACAACTGACGTCTGGATTTTAACTATGTCAACCAGGCTTGTTGGCTCATTGCACCACAATCATCATCAACCTGGCGCTGGCTGGAACGTCAGTAGATAAGGCTTGGAAGCAAGTCTCCAAACGGTAAATGAAGTACTTTGGGGGTTTGCCGGACACACAGCGTGACTTTTCCCTCGAAAGGGGAGGAGGAGTAATTGTGTGCTCGCAGGCGGCCTGACGCTAGATTTCGTTCAGACGAAATGCTTCTGCGTTGCAGCCTGCATTCGCTTTTACGGAGTGTTTAATGTGAATGACTTCTGTCGTTCAGATGTGTAAACAATAGCCTGTGGCTATGGATTGCGGGCTGTGAAAGTGACAACACGTTTGAGGGCGACAACCGCAGTCTTTGTTGTCCTCCTTGAAGCGTGGAGATGAAGTCTTAGAGATAACAATTGAAATTCCTGCGGGGCCAGATTTGAACCTGTAATTTTGGCTTGTAATGAGTGTCTTTCCGTTCCTCAAGTAAGGCTCCAGACTTTTCGGTGGGAGCTTAGTGGTATCCTGCCGAGGACTAGCTTTCTGGAGGAGAGTTCAGACCACGAGAGGCGAGCCTGACAAAAGGGTGGAGCTTGGAGCTCTGAAATCTCAAGAGGCTCCACCAAACGGCAGAAAATCACAGGCTGCTTTGAAATGAACAGGCACGAGAGGGCTGAAAGTGGGTATCTTTTGACGGGACATTAGCAGCAAGGGGTCTACCGCGCCGCGCCATCTCCTGCAGGCGGGGAAGTACCAAGTGAGCTGTAGGCGTGGCTACGAGGGGCGGGGCTTGGTGTTTCAGGTCCCGTGACTGTGTCTCAAACTCGACCACCCAGATATCTCTGGTGGCTTGGGAAGAGTAACAGCTCGTCTGAAGGTTTTGTGAATCATTCGTGCGACTGTTGGTTGCTGTAACAGGACGCGAAGACGGTCTTTCCTCTCCTGCAGAAGTCTGAGCTCCTCCTTGTGGTGTGGTTGTGGGAAATTCCGAGGTAAGATTTATGCACTGATGTGGTTTGACTTTTCTGCGGTGCGAGTGTTTTCTCTCCAAAGCAACTCTCTCGATCCCTGCATTTGTGAGAATGAATTATGTATTTGTTATGTGAAATATAGATTGTATATATGTATAGTTCTTACTTGGCATGCATTAAACTTCCGCACACGTGTGCCAGGTTAGGACATTGTTTTCCAGAGGGGATATGAATGACACATGCATGTGGAAGTGCATTTTTCTGTGCTGTCATTAATCAAAGTTGAGGTTTTAAGATCATGTTACTGTCATCTCTCTCTCTCTTTCTCTCTCTCTCTCTCTCTCTCTCTCTCTCTCTCTCTCTCTCTCTCTCTCTCTCTCTCTCTCTCCGGCTGATTGGGGGCGGGGAAGTAGGGGAGGGAGGAGTGTACATCAAAATGCTTTGGCCTACATGTATGTTATTTGTTTTTAACATTTGGATGTTTAGATAATTGATTTTATGTATATACATGTATCGTTGTAGTTACGTCAAGTTACATATTTGAATTTTGCTTCTCTGGTACACTATCTACCCATTTTAGTATGCTTAAGAAATTGTAAATGTATAATTCTTGCGATAATTAGACTAAGACTCTCTCTCTCTCTCTCTCTCTCTCTCTCTCTCTCTCTCTCTCTCTTTCTCTCTCTCCCTCCCTCCCTCCCTCCCTCCCTCTTATACTCTCTTCCTTCCCGCCCCCCCCCCCCTGCCCCCCTCCTCCTCTCTCTCTCCCTCTCCTCCCCCCCCCCCTCTCTCTCTCTCTCTCTCTCTCTCTCTCTCTCTCTCTCACCACACTTGAATATTTTGCCTCAAGGGCTGAATGTAAGAAAACCACTACTGCCTAATTCACTACCCTTGTAAAATAAAGTTCATTCGTTCGTTCTCTCTCTCTCTCTCTCTCTCTCTCAGAGAAAAATATATGTCCCACATTAAAGACTTTAGAAGGGTGGAACAACTATTTCTAGGCAGTGACCCTAACGTAATAAGATCAGTAGCAATGTTCTTATATCACGCTTTGAAAAGAAGACGTGACGCAGTGAAAATTTTCAATGCCGATGCGTTCAATATGTTTCCGTTGTGACAGGCCGGTGGCCTCTCAAATAGACAAGTTCGTTCGTTCGTTCTCTCTCTCTTTCTCTCTCTCTCTCTCTCTCTCTCTCTCTCTCTCTCTCTCTCTCTCTCTCTCTCTCTCTGTGTGACTGTATTATGATTAGAACCTTAAGGAAGATCACTCATGTACCTGCTGCTGTATTTTTCAAGGTGTTTGATGCTCAAATTCAGCCCATTCTGTTGTACGGGTCAGAGGTTTGGGGAGTTCATGAGTGCGAAGCCATTGAAGGTGTTAATTCGCTTGCTATAAAGTCATTTTTGAATGTTTCATCAAGAACCCCTAATTAAATGTGCTATGGTGAAAAGGGACGCTTTCTTTTGTACATAAATGCTGTTTTAAGGAGTATAAAGTACTAGCTGAAGATTCTGAAGATGGACAATGACAGACTACCTAAAAGAGTTTATTGCATGATGTGTAGTCTTCCTCACAATTGCGTCTCATGGGCTATGATGGTAAAGGATTTGTTGGTCGAGTTTGGATTTGAAAGTGTTTGGATGGACCAGTCCACTGCAAATGATCGTGTCTATATTATGTGCCTTCGATATAGACTTATAGATCATTTCCGTATACGATGGATGGAAAACCTGAACGGAAGTAACACTAACAGATATATTTTCTACAAAGAAATAAAAAATCAGTGTGTAGTAGAAAAATACCTCAGTTGTATCGATAAAAAGGTTTTCAGAGATGTTTTCGTCCGCTTTAGAATGGGCATCACCGATTTGTACATCCATAGACGAAGACATATGAAGCAACCATATGATTTGTTATGTCCATTATGTAGAGAAAAAGAGGAGGATGAAATTCATTTCATGTTGGAATGCCCAGCTCTGCAGGACTTGGGGGAACGGTACCTGTTGTTACATCTTTTGCCACCTATTAAAAATCCAATGAAAACTCTTTTAAGCCATGAAAATGACACTATAACCAGAGCAACAAGAGTTTATCTGTACAAAGCCTTTAGTTTAAGAGATTTGGCTGTAAATTCACCGGAATGTAACGCGTTCTATTTGTATGAATAGGTAGACATACGTATTTGATGTGATGTCGGCACAGATGTTCCACTTGATGTATTTCCATATGCTTAATGTGTATTGCTTGCTTTGCTTTGGAAAAGGCCGGAGGCCTACCCAATAAACCATTCGTTCTCTCTCTGACTGTTGTGGGATGCACTATACATATTTTCATGTAATTCATTACGTATGCTTCAACGTCGTTGCATATATCTTGGTAGTAATGAGAAAATCAATGTATTGTAATAATTTAGTACGACAGTAAGAATCAAAACGAAAACTACGAAAATACTGACAATAGCAAATCGTTTATGTGCAAAAACAAGCACTGAGAGTGAGGGTTTTTCCGTTTACGCAAACGTTTTTCAGGGAATGATTGAAAATAATACAACACTGACAGAAGAAAAAGGACCAAAGTAGCCGAGGATAAGAGAGAGCACAATATTCATGTTGGGGCAGCAAGAGGAGGAAAAAAAAAGAGCAGAAAATAAGGTGACGTTTGTTTGTCAAGGGGTGTCAGTGTTTCCTGCTTTTGTCTCTCTGCTAAATGATCCATTTATCAAGCATGCATGCGCGCGTGCGTTTGCTGTTGTTATTGTTGTTGTTGTTGTTGTTGCTGCTGCTGTTGTTGTGGTTAGTAGATGACGTGGCTTGTGACTTGTGAAATGATGCTGGGCCCGATTTTGCCAACTGAAACGGTCACCGACCTTGCTGACAACCGTGAACCTTCAAGGAAGCTTGAAAGTGTTAGTTCGGTACACCATCAGTGAAGGTGTGTGTGTGCGTGTGTGTGTGTGCGTGCGTGCGTTCGTGCGTTCGTGCGTGTGTGTGTGTGTGTGTGCGTGCGTGCGTGTGTGTGTGTGTGCCTGTGCGTGTGTGTGTGTGTGTGTGTGTGTGTGCGTGTGTGTGCGTGTGCGTTTGTGTGTGTGTGCGTATGTGTGTGTGTGTGTGTGTGTGTGTGTGCGTGCGTGTGCATGTGTGCGTGTGTGCGTGTGTGTGTGTTCGCGGGATTTCGAATAGTGGAATGAGTGCAAAGAGGTCAAGCGGCGAAGTGGCGCCAGTGTGGGAAAGGGGGAGAGGGGCGTAACAATGACGGAAGCTAAGATGTTAATTGAGAGAGAAGAGAGATACAGAGCTGGCAGACGGCCAACACCTTGTCAGGGCGCCGTACGCGTCGCTTAGCACCCCGGGGAATGAAGGGCGTGTCAGTGACTGCGAGTACACTCTAACAAAGAGGCGACATGTTTACAGCCTCCTCTCCCAGTAGAGTACATTCTAATTCGATGGATGTGAGAGATAGAGATGCACACATTTATGTTCCACATATTTTGGTGTTTTTGATAAAGGACCACACATTTCTGTCCTTATGTCTGCATCCAAGTGACTCTCAATTTGTCCATCTAAAGCCACCAAAATGGACTCATACCCCACGAATTCTTTCCGTAAAAACATAAGAAACTGTTGTAAACTCCTAGAAATGTAAATCGTTTGTATTGGATTGAATTTACCTTTTGTTTGACTCGAAAGTGTGCTCTGCTTAAAGCTCTGGCCAGTCGTATTATAGGAATCCCTTTCACTGATGGGCCGCACTAGTGGACTCGTCCAAGGAAAGGGGTGCGATGTTGGTCGTTTAATTCGCTCAAAGATTATAGGTTACACAAAGATAGCTCATGCCGAGCTTTTGCTATAAGTTACAAGACGCTAAAAACGCAGCGCCCCAAACGGCTAGAACTATGGGGAAGTAATCACAACGCTTAGAGACATGTAAAAGTGCTTGTTTGTCGACGCGTTTCTGATGCGTTCCGATCATGTTTGTGTGAATACATTTACTGTGTAATGTGTAATAAAATGATTTGCTGCAATAATGGGGGTGTTTTGGCTTTGTTTTTTGTAGCAGGCGTTGTGAAATCGAAATATTTGGTTCATCGAAATGTGAGCCTATAGTCCGTTTCAACATTGCTCTGCCAGTGGAGACAAAGATCATTCGTCTGCTAGCCATCTAGGTACATACGACCGGTGAGGTTTGTTTACTTATCTTCTGTGGGGTTTTTGCAGAAAGTTTACGTTAAAACAGTCTAATATGACTATTTTCGATTAGTTTTTAATCTAATTAATATTTTTGCATGCTTTAACGCGGCCGGATCTTTGGCACAACTCCCCGGGCGTGCGAAGTCGGTAGCGTCTCCACTGACAGAGCAATGTTTAAACGGACTATAGGCTCACGCGCATGCGCAGAAGCATCCATTTCGATGAACCAAATATTTCGATTTCACAACGCCTGCTACAAAAAAAAGCCACTACACCCCCATTATTGCAGCAAATCATTTTATTACACATTACACCGTAAATGTATTCACAAACATGATCGGAACGCATCAGAAACGCGTCGACAAACAAGCACTTTTACATGTCTCTAAGCGTTGTCATTACTTCCCCATAGTTCTAGCCGCTTGGGGCGCAACGTGTCTCGATCCTCACAACATTGAGCTTATGAGCTATCTTTGTGTAACCTATAATCTTTGATTCGCTGTGGCTCCCACACAGAATGACAACCAAATTATTGCGTGCTCGCTAGCTCACATACGCAATATTGGACTGTTATTCCTGCCCACAGAGCGACAGTAAAGTGTGAATAATTGACAAACTGGTGTACACCATGCGCTTTCAGCTGAACTGGGTTACGATGAATATCATATTTGCAGCAGTCGTCAAGGCAATTCTGCTCTGTATCGAGCATAGACGCCTTTGTAAAAACGCAGCTAATCAGATGCAGTGGCTCGCCAGCCATGTGGGTTTCCCACCCCTTTCTCGGACGAATCCACTAGTCCGTTCGTTCGCTTGTTCGTTCGCTCGTTCGTTTGTTCGTTCATTCGTTCATTCATTAGTTCATTCGTTCATTTGTAAGATCTCCATTGGATGGATGGATGGATGGATGGATGGATGGATGGATGGGTGGGTGGGTGGGTGGGTGGGTGGGTGGATGGATGGATGGATGGATGGATGGATGGATGGATGGATGGATGGATGGATGGGTGGGTGGGTGGGTGGGTGGGTGGATGGATGAGTGTGTGTGTGCGTGTGTGTGTGTGTGGAGTACTACGGCCTATCCGCCTCTTGTAGGCTATATAAGGCCATCAAGCACGAACATCACTAGAACAGATTAGAGTAAACGCAAATGAAATCACGATGTCCCTATTTATTAGCCACGTGCGAATGCGTAGGGAGACACAGTGGGTCTATTCTCACACCCAACCAACCAACCAACCGAAGGAGTAATTATTTGGAAATGAAAGCACCGTTGGTAATTTAGCAACACACAACATTTTTCAAACTAGTAGCCACTTGTTTAATGCAGTTCATTGATGCCACAAACATATTTTCCCATGTCACACCTAATTTTCATCGAAAAATCTTTGTCTTTTTCTGATTTCGTCCCATATCTTTCGACTTCCACGCTGACAACGACAAAGAAGTAAGTGTGTAGAGATGGATGGCAAGTATCAAATAACGCTGTCAGATTTTGGCATTGTTTTTTTCTTGTCTATAAAACACCACGCATTTCCCCGGCAAGAGCAACCAAGCACTACCACTAGTACAGTGGCTAGCGATGCCACTACTTCTTAGCGTGTGACAGCGCCACGACTTCTTAGCGTGTGACAGCCACTACTTCTCAGCGTGTGACAGCGCCACTACTTCTTAGCGTGTGACAGCGCCACTGCCTCTCAGCGTGTGACAGCGCCACTACCTCTTAGCGTGTGACAACGCCACTACTTCTTAGCGTGTGACAGCGCAACTACTTCTCAGCGTGTGACAGCATCATTACCTCTTAGCGTGTGACAGCGCCACTACTTCTTAGCGTGTGACAGCACCATTACTTAGCGTGTGACAGCACCATTACTTAGCGTGTGACAGCACCATTACTTAGCGTGTGACAGCACCATTACTTCTTTGCGTGTGACAGCGCCACAACTTCTTAGCGTGTGACAGCGCCACTACTTCTTAGCGTGTGACAGCACCATTACCTCTTAGCGTGTGACAGCACCATTACCTCTTAGCGTGTGACAGCGCCACTACTTCTTATCGTGTGACAGCACCATTACTTAGCGTGTGACAACGCCACTACTTCTTAGCATGTGACAGCGCCACTACTTAGCGTGTGACAGCGCCACTACTTAGCGTGTGACAGCACCATTACCTCTTAGCGTGTGACAGCACCACTGCCTCTCAGCATGTAACAGCAGCACTACTACTTAGCGTGTGACAGCGCCACTACTTCTTAGCGTGTGACAGCACCACTACTTCTTAGCGTGTGACAGCGTCACTGCCTCTCAGCGTGTAACAGCGGCACTACTACTTAGCGTGTGACAGCGCCACTACCTCTTAGCGTGTGACAGCACCACTGCCTCTCAGCGTGTAACAGCGGCACTACTACTTAGCGTGTGAACAGCACCATTACTTAGCGTGTGACAGCGCCACTACTACTTAGCGTGTAACAGCGCCACTACTTCTTCACGTGTGACAGCGTCACTCCTTCTTAGCGTGTGACAGCGCCACTGCCTATCAGCGTGTGACAGCACCATGCACTGCCTCTCAGCTTGTAACAGCACTACTACTACTTAGCGTGTGACAGCGTCACTACTTCTTAGCGTGTGACAGCGCCACTACTTTTTAGCGTGTGACAGCGCCACTACTTTTTAGCGTGTGACAGCGCCACTGTCTATCAGCGTGTGACAGCGCCACTGCCTATCAGCGTGTGACAGCGCCACTGCCTCTCAGCGTGTGACAGCGCCACTACTTTTTAGCGTGTGACAGCCACTACTTCTTAGCGTGTGACAGCGCCACTACTTTTTAGCGTGTGACAGCGCCACTGCCTATCAGCGTGTGACAGCGCCACTGCCTCTCAGCGTGTGACAGCACCATTACTTAGCGTGTGACAGCACCATTACTTAGCGTGTGGCAGCACCATTACTTTGCGAGTGACAGCACCAATACTTAGCGTGTGACAGCACCATTACCTCTCAGCGTGTAACAGCGGCCCTTCCACCAGCTGGTAGTAGCGGCACTACAACTAGGGGTTATAATAGCGGTAGTAGTCAGCGTCCGATAGTATCTCCTGGATACCACCGGTTATTTTCTTCCATAATTAGCTATTGTAGACCTTCTCAGAACTGTTGATCTTGTACACCTGAAAATTTTCGAGTAGTTGGTGAGGATATGACTGCGTTACAAAAGGGATCTTGGTCTGTTTAGTGGTCTGTCTTGGGATCCTCCCGATTTGCGCCAGGAAAGTAGATCAAGACCATGGGGCGCGTTTGTTAGACGTAGAATCTCGAGAGAATCTCGAGGGCTAGGTGTTGCCTACGTTTCTTGCTCATTAGCCGTAGGTGCGTCTCGCTC